>CAUYQG010010192.1:0-18988 GCA_963574415.1 Tarsius wallacei
ATTATGATAGAATAAATTCATCTTGGTTAAAAGTCACCAAATCTGTAGTATTCTATTATGGAAACCCTAACAACTTATACAATACCCAGTTAGTAAAGAGGAGATTGGGATTAAACTCATACAGTTGACTTTCTTTCTTTCTTTCTTTCTTTCTTTATTTATTTATTTATTTATTTTTTGAGTTGGAGTTCACTCGATTGCCCAGACTGGAGTGCAGTGGCCGCTCCCGGCCACCGCAGCCTCGACCTGCTGGGCTCCCGCGATCCTTCCGCCTCAGCCTTCCGAGTAGCCGGAATTACAGGCGCGCGCTACCACGCCCGGCTAATTTTTTTGATTTATTGTAGAGTTGAGGTCTCGCCTGCCCAGGCGGGTCTCGAACCCGCTGGCTCAGGCAGTCCACTCACCTCAGCCTTCCAAGGTGCGGGATTACAGGCTGAGCCACCGAGCCCGGCTATCTTTCTCTTCTTTTAAAGATGTTAGTCCTATTGGATTACAACACCATACTCATGACCTTGATTAACTTTTTTTACCTCCTAAAATACTCTATCTCCAAATACAGTCACATCAGGGGTTAAGTGATTTAGCATATGAATTCTGAAAGTATATAATTCAGTCCATGACAGGTATGCTTGGCCAGATTACTTGATATTTACATATCTGAGTTATCTCGTTTGTAAAATGAAGGTAATAACAATACTTTATTGGCTATCATGAGATTGAATATATTTTTATGCACAGAGAATTCAAGAACAGTGCTTAGCACATGAGTGTTCAATAGCTAAATAGTCTTACATTTAAAAATTGAAGGTTTACATGGACATTGTATGCATTAATCATGATACACTACTGAAAAATAACTTACGTAGCAGAATTTCTAAATTGGACATAATGTTAATTCTCATAATTATGAATGATTAATATTTAATAGAGTATAAGTAGAAAAATTAAGCAAGTCATCCAAAAATCATATAATGAATTGATGATATGATTAAGAATAAGAGCAAATATCTCAAAAAGATATGTCCTTTTAATTTCTTTGAAATTAAAATAACTGACAAAGCCAATAAAAATATACACTGGGGAAAGGACACCCTATTCAATAAATGGTGTTAGGAAAATTGGATGCAAATAATGAAATTGGATCCCTATCTGTCACCATATACAAAAATTAACTCAAGATGGATTAACTATTTAAATGTAAGAGTTGAAATCATAAAAAATTTAGAAGAAAACCTAGGAAAAATTATTCTAAACATCAACTTAAGCAAAGAATTTACATCCAAGACTCCCCCAAAGCAAAAAATAAATGAGTGAGACTTTAAACTATAAACATCTACACAGCAAAAGAAATAATCAACAGAGTAAGTAGACAAATTACAGAATGGGAGAATGTATACACAAACTTAACATCCGACAAAGGACTAATATCTAGATTCTACAAGGAACTCAAACAAATCAGAAAAAAATATCCAATTAAAAAGTGGGCAAATCATGTATGGTGGCTCATGCCTGTAATCCCATAACTTTGAGGCGGAGGCAAGAAGACTGCCTGAGCCCAGGGATTTGAGACCAGGCTGAGCAACTTGGTAAGACCTCATCTCTATAATAAGTTAAAAAATTAGCCAGGCATGGTGGTATTCACCCATAGTTCCAGTTACTTGAAAGGCTGAAGTAGAAGGATTGGCTGAGCCCAGCAGGTCGAAGCTGTAGTAGACATAAGCATGCCACTGCACTCCAGCCTAGGTGATAGAGTGAGACACCAACCCCCCCCCCCAAAAAAATAGAAAAAAAGTGGGCAAATGACATAAACAGGCATTTCTCAAAAGAAACAAACATACGAAAAAACATTCAACATCCCTAATAGTCAGGGAAATGAAATTTAAAACCACAATAGATACCATTTTATACCAGGCAGAATGGCCATAATTTTAAAATTTTAAAAACAATAGATGTTGGTGCAAATGCAGTGAAAAGCGAATGCTTATACATTGTTGATAGGAATATAAATTAGTACAACCTCTACGGAAAATAGCATGCTCCATAGAGACTTCTCAAAGAACTAAAAGTAGATCTACCTTTCAATCCAACAATCCCACTATTTGGTATTTATCCAAAAGAAAAGAAGTCAATATACAAGGAAGACACCTGCACTCATGTATTTATTGCAGCAAAATTCACAATCACAAAGATGTGGAATCAACTCAAGTGTCTACCAACCAGTGAGTGGATAAAGAAGAAGTGAATATTTGCCATGGAATACTACTCAGCCATAAAAAAGAAGAAAATGTCTTTTGCAGCAACTTGGATGGAATTAGAAGCCATTATCCTTAGTGCAGTAAGTTAAGAATGGAAAACCAAATACTGCATGTTCTCACTTATAAATGGGAGCTAAGTTGTGGGTCCACAAAGACATAAAAAAATGGTTTCCCATATGAACATTGGAGATTCAGAAGAGAGGAGGATGGAAGGAGAGTGAGGAATGAAAAACTACCTATTGAATACTGTATGCTATTTGGGTCCACTACAAGCCCAGACTTCCCCACTATACACTTCACTCATGTAACCAAAACCACTTGTATACCTAAAGCTATTGAATCAAAAAAAATAAATTAAATAAAGTAAAAGAAAATAACTGTCATAAAAAGACTAGTCATCTTCTATGATAAAGATTCATTTTAGTAGGTAGAAACAGGGTTTGTAAAAAAATTAAAATAATTTGAAAGATTTTATTTATTTCTAAGTTTTAAAGCTGCCTTATTCAGATAGAAAATAAGCTTTCCAGTAGCCCCAAAATATTTATTAAGATGCTTTAGAATAAGAAAAATAAATGCAAAGAGACTAAGTAAGGCACCTATTTACTTCCTTATTGACATAAACTTACTTGAAAATCAAATGACATACAAGCATCTTCTGAGGTGTATTTTGTGATTAGTTGCAGGTCAGGTAACATTGGAAATCCAAAATAAGTAAAGACATATGAATAATTAAGATAATTAAGGCAATAAAGATAGACACACAGTGTTCAGGAGTATGGCTGAAGGATGCCTAACTCAGCATGTCAGGGTAGGTTGGGCAGGGATACCAGGATCATAGTAGTCATTCTGGAAGAAGTAAAGAATGGTACTCAGCTGAAGATTAACAGTAGATATCTGACAATAGAGGCAGTGAAGTAGGGGAGATTAGCCAAGCAAAGAAAGGAAGGACAGAATAAATTGGACCACAGAACCAAAGGCACAAACTTGGAGGGGAAACTTGCAGAAAACTACAACTAGCCAGGGTTGTGGTTCAAGACAGTGAATAATAAAAGATGAAGCTGGTGAGGTAAGTGGGGCACAGCATAGATGAGTTGTACATACTGTCAAAGGAGTCTGGAATTTATCCTTTAGACAATTAGCAGTTGTAACAAGATTCTGAAGCAAGCTTATGTGATGTTTTTGACATCTTAAACAGTTCTATCCTGCAGTTCATAAAACAGGGATTCGAATGTGACAAAACTAGAGGCAGATAGATTAATAAAGACAATTGGGATGGTCCAACCAGAATTAAGGTAGCAGAAATAAAAAGGAAAACAGGAAAGGTCAAGAAGTACTTAAGCACTAAAATTATTAGAACTTATGAACAGTTATTCATGGAACTGTGAAAGAGGAGGATGATTAGGCAGCAATTTGGGAAGAGGAGAAATTTAGAGGGAAGGTGACACATTCAGATTTCACAATATTAAGATTAAAACAATGATGGGTGATTGGCAGAAAGTTGGGTTTACGAGTCCAGAGAATGAGTAATAAAGCTGAGCTAACTTGCAAGTGGTTGGGCTAGTCGGTTTTTTTCACATTATCTGGAGGATAGTTGGAGAGACACGTTTCATTTAGAAGTTTGCAAAACAAGTATTAAATTAATGAGTTTCAAGGCCATGTTTGATGCAGAAGCATTTGTACCTCCATGAGTTTAGCTCCAGGCCCATCTTTGTGGGCTTGCATCCAACTATGATGAGCCTACGTACTTCAAGTTGGTGGAGGCCCTTTGTGCTAAACACCAAGTCAACCTAATTCAGGTTGATGACAACAAGAAACTAGGGGAATGAGTAGGCCTGTGTAAAATTGACAGAGAGGGAAAACCCTGTAAAATGACTGATTGCAGTTGTGTAGTAGTTAAGGACTGTGGCAAAGAATCTCAGGCCAAGGATGTCATCGAAGAGAACTTCAAATGCAAGAAATGAACAAATAGAACTTTGGCTCATGTTTTTCAAAAAAAGAAAGCTGAGTGCTAAACTGAGTATAGCAGTCAAAACAAGACAGATGAGAACACCCACAGAGTATTAAAAATGAAAAATGGGTAGGGGGAGGAAGAGATGAAGAGATGTTGATTAATGGTATAAAATATAGCTGGATAGAAAAAATAAGGTCCAGCATTCAATAAACCAGTAGAGTGACTATAGCAAATAACAATCTATTTCATATTTCAAAATAGCTAGTAGAGAATAATTCAAATGTTCTTAGCCTAAAGAAAAAATAAATGTTTAAGGTGGTGGAAATCCCAATTGCCCTGATTTGATTATTACATATTATATGAGTGTACGAAAATATCACATGTACCCTGAAAATATGTGTGTGTGTGTGTGTGTGTGTATGTGTGTATGTATGTATATATATATATATATATATATATATATAATGTATTAATTTTATTTTATTTGTTTATTTTTGAGTTGGAATCTCACTCTGTCACCCAGGCTGGAGTGCAGTGACCACAGCAGCCTCGACTTGCTGGGCTCAGGCAATCCTTCCGCCTCAGCCTTCCAAGTAGCTGGAACGACAGGAGTGTGCAACCACGCCCAGTTAATTTTTTGATTTATTGTGGAGATGAGGTCTTGCCAAGTTGCCCAGGCTGGTCTCGAATCTGTGGGCTCAGGCAATCCTCTCACCTCTGCCTCCCAAACTTCTGGGATTATAGGTATGAGCTATATATTAATTTTAAACATTTAAAGACAAATAGCTCAAAGAAAGAAGCCTGAGAAACACCAACATTAAGGGATAGCCATAGAACGGAATCTTATTAAAGAGACAGAGATGAGAACCAGCAAAAAACTGGGCTAGAAAATTCAAGTGTGCAGAGACACATGCAGAGTGGAACCACTGATAAAAACCTATTGAATACGCCAAACAGAAGTTAACTTGTGATCTCAGAGATGTCAGTATATGTGTGGTGAGGGAACAGGAAGATGAACAAATTGTAGTAAATTCCTTTGAGATGAGTGTCTGAAAAGACCTTAGAATTTTTCTCAGTTTGTACAGGCAAAGTATAATGTCCCATCACCTAAGATAATACTTCTGAGGTGAAACAAACACAAAGACAGAAGTATTTAAAATAAACAATCTAGATAGAAAAGTCTGGCCCAGATAAGGGACTATAGCTCAGGACTAGGATTCTCAGACTAATAAAATGCCTTACTTGGGAGAAAACAGAATTCCTTGTGGAGAACTGCATCATTATTAAAAACAGGAAACAAAGAATCCTCAGGCAGAACTTTTGATGTCCTGTCCTGATAGTTATTCCGTAAGGATTCCTTATGGGAAACTGAGGCAGAACAAGTCCCAGAGAATGTACTGGGCTTGAATACAGGGAGTAAGGTCAAAGTCAAGTGTCTCCAACAAAGGGAGAGGAGTGTGGGCATAGGGAACCAGGAACCATAGGAAGGGACCAACAAGCAGAAAACGTGATGAAAGTGTTTCATCTGGCAAAATCATGCAAGATAGACACCACAGCTTAATTGCTGGAACACATAAAAGAGTCAGGCAAGTAAATTCTCCAAATAAGAAATGAACAAACTAAGATAAAATAGCACTTCAAAAGTCAAATATATGAGAAAGCATCTACACTTGAAACACAGGAGTTATTCATAAAGATTTGTTTAATGTAAAAATGAATGAGTGAAAAAATTAATGGAGAAATAATAAATGAGGAGATTGGTAACAGTTTATTATGTTTCACTTTATTTAAATTAAGATGCCATCATATATACATTCTTCATCTAAAATTTCTGCTTTTTAATTATGCATGAATTATCTCCTCCCACATCCATATTTCTCTACAGAAGAGCTAATTTGACAAAAGTAATCATTTTTCCCCTGGAAAATTACATGGAATTAGTAGAAGTCATTGATGGAAATCACTTGCAAACACTAAGAATTAGTTTTCCTCCACTATTGCCCTATTTCTCAGTGTCCTCTTAGTAGAAAAGCTACTAATCTGTTTGGTTTTATCCTAGAATCATATTCTTAAATTTAATTAGGAATACAACACATGCACTAAGTACACTGTCACTAAGGGCATATCTTAATAAAGATAATACAAGTTTCTCTAACCTAGCAAGGTCAATCCATGAGAAGAATAAATAAAAAGATAATTTGGAAACTGCTAGAACAATCTGAGGAGATAGGAACAAAATCATGTCTGGAGGACAAAATGATTCAAAAAATAGAAAACGATGAGGTCACAAGGTAAATAATAAAGAGGACTGGACTTTTAGTCAGGAGACAAGGGTTCTTGCTTTGCGACTTACTTTGTTGTCTGGGACAAAACATTTAATGTAGCTTATTTTGTTCTCTTCATTCACTATGCAGAAGCCATAGTGATCTTTTTAAAACATAAATCAAATCACATCACTTCCCTGCCTAAAACCCTCCAACAGTTTCTTGCTACAATTGGAATAAAATCTAGCCTCTTTCTCATAACCTTCAGCATCCTACATGAACAGAATCCTGCTTACCTCTTCTAACTCAGGTTCTATCCTTTTCCTCTTATTCACTGTTTCTGGCTTACTCTATGTTCTTTGAATCCTATGAAGCTCATATCGCTGTTTGTACAAAGTACTGAGCCCTGGGTCCTCCTGCAGTTGGTTATTTCTTGTTATTTAGGTGTTAGTTCAAATGCCCCCTCCTTAGAGATACCTTACTTGGCTTTCTGTAGAAAAATAGCCACTCTACTTTCACCTGTCAATCTATCATATAGTGACCCAATTTATTTATATAACTTAGTATAAAATGTAATATTGTGTGCCTTATTTGTGTATCTATATATTGTGTGTGTCCTCTTATAAAATATATCCTTGCCTATCCTGTTCATCACTGAACTCTGGTTCACAATTCATGCTTCATAAGAATTTGTAGAAGAAAGGAAAGGAAAGGAAGAAGGAAGGAAGGAAGGAAGAAATAAGAGAGTGGGGGAAGAAAGGAAGGAAGTGGGGAGGGAATTGAATCAATAAAATACTTTGAAAATAAAATGAGAAAATATATATTGGAAAAAATATAAAGACATCATTTAAATACTACGTCATGCTTGAATATATTTAAATACCATAAATTTTCTATGATTTAAAGGATCTCCATAGATTATTGTTTTCATTTTCTTAATATTTCAGTGAATATTGAACAATGCAAAGGTTTTTGTGCATATGTGGGGAAGTGAGTATGGATGTACAGTTTTATTTTCATGCTTTATTTGTGTGAAATTGGAGTATGAAGAAACATAAGAGACACTCTCAGAGTACAATCAAGATGTCAGCATTCATCAACCCATGTGCTACCCCTCTAAATTATTCTTCTCCAGCTGGCTTGGTTAATTTTGAAGTGGATAAAGCTAACAGTGCCAGATCACACCCAAGCAGTATAAAACTGTATAAGAACACAATAAAACAGCGATCGACAATAGATTATTTCAGCAGCATATGGCAGATACTGAGTCAGGCCAGCTACAAATGCAACCTTTGGATTCTGTTTAAAAATCAGTGCTTGAATTATAGCATTAGCATTCAGGGCACTCTTTGTAACCAGTAAGCAATTATTCCAAAGAAGAGAAAGGGAGGGTCAGATAAAGGAGAAAAAGAAAACACAATGGTCATTGGAGAAGAAAGATAAACTAGAATTAATGAGTAGTGCATGCATGGCAATCTATGATGGGCATTATAAAATGCAAGAAGGCATTCAACAGGAAGAGGCGGCAACAAGTGGACTGATATAAAGGAAAAGAGATTTAGAGAATATCATTGAGAAGTGGAGCAAAGAAGAAAGAGAAAAAAAACGACAAATGAAATAACAATTTTACTCTTTTCTAAATATATCTGGATATAAAATTGAGTTTTTTCCCACTAAAATAGCGACAAAAATTCTGTGTTGCATCATGGAAAGGTTGCAAATATGTTTCTAAAATCTTATCGGCATCATTCCTAGGTAAATAGTCTCTCATCAGACATGTCTTCCCTTTTACCCAATACTCAATCATCTTCTCTTGGGAAAGGAATGCTTTAGAACAACGAGTGGCCATTCCAAATTGCTGAAATTAAAGCTTCCAAGTGAAGAACCCAGAATGCAGTTTACTTTTTATCTACAAACCTCCTATTTATGCTATGTATTTCAATCAAACAAAACTCCTCCCATTCCAAATTCATGATTGGGCACCTAGACATTAATAATCAATATGAAAGTATTTTTTGAAGGAGTGAGTTCTTGATTGCTCAATGCCATTGGTAACTGCATGTTTTCAGTGAGAGTCTTATTAATGGATAATTTCTTGGTGGAATGAGTAATCTGAACAAAGTGCATTATCGACATACTGGAAAATTTCCAAATAATTTGTAACAGGGGTGACATCAGCAAGATGGCTGAATAGGAAGTTCCAGCCAGAAACACTGATTTAATACCAAATTACAGACTAATTACCTTATGAAAACTGCAGACTCTAGTTAAGATGTTGCAGTACCCCCAAGTGAGCATAAAGCCTAGAACAGTAAAATTGAAATGCATAAGAAGGGCAAGTTCTCTTTGCCTGTGTCAGTCTCTCCCCCAAATTAGAACAGCACGGCGCCTGTAGAGAATGCCTTGGTCCACATCTCCTTCCTCTAGCAGACAATTAAGAGTGGAGCCTGACTCTAACATTCCAGCTTTTCAGGAGGCTGTCCAAAGAATTGGTTTCTGGCTTGCCTCAACTGGTGTGCAACAGAATTGACACAGTTTGAATGCCAGTGGATCACAGAATAATGGAAAGCAGCAAGTGGTTTACCATGGTTGGCACAGCATGGCATAATTGGGAGAAGGTGTACAACTAGAGACTTCTTCCTTGGCAGGGATGGAGAGAAGTGGAGTATGTGTTACATTCTGGCTCTTCAGAGGGCTGACAAAGGGACTATTTTCTGTCTTGCTTCACTTGCAATACTCATGAAACTGGCATAATTTGAATGCAATGGGGTATTGAAAACAAAAGAAAGCAAAGCAATAGGCAACTTGCTACAGTTAGCACAGCTATGCAAAATCAAGAGAAGGTGCACTATTCAACTCCCATTAAAAAGAGGGAAAGAAAAGGAACATGCATCTGCCATTCCAGATTTTTTGAGCATCAGTTTGTGAGGAACTGATATGTGTATCATCTAACTCAGGGTGCTAATAGGGAGCTGGCATACTTGTATGTCTGTTGGTCACAGATAATAAGGGAGAGATGGGAAACTTATGACTATAGAACAAGAAAGTACAGTGCCACAGAAAGACACCAAAGGTAGCAAGAGATTATGAAGTCCTGAGAAAGGAACTAACAAGCTCTTCTGAGAAATTGCATGCACAGGCCCAGAGAAGTTACCATCTCCCTAAAGAAAGTTCCTAAGGCTCCCATAATCTCTGCCTGGGCTAATTGATGAGCGTCTTCTCCATAAAAAGCTAATCTATAAGGACTGGGAGAGGTGGCATATCCTAACACAAAGTTGCAAAGCACATGTAAAAACATGACTGAATTGAAGGAATCAAATACATCTCCACAAACTGACCCTCCAAATACAGAGATACATGAAAAACTTGAAAAAATTTCAAAATAACTGTCATAAAGATGCCCAGTTAGCTTTAGAAAATGATATATGAACAAAATAGAGTATTAATAGACATAAAATGTAAAAAAGAGCCAAATATAAGTTTTGGAGCTGAAAAATACAATAACCGAAATTAAAAATTCACTAAAGATGTTTAGTGGCAGATGATTAATCAGAATAAAGCATCTGAACTTGAAG
Organism: Tarsius wallacei; assembly: GCA_963574415.1. Lineage (NCBI taxonomy): Eukaryota > Metazoa > Chordata > Mammalia > Primates > Tarsiidae > Tarsius > Tarsius wallacei. Next base: position 10,046 of record CAUYQG010010192.1, read on the forward strand.
ACAGGTCATTTGAAATTACTTGTCAGAGAGCAATACAAACAAGCAAGAAATAATGAAAAACAATAAAGAAAGTCTAAGAGATGTAGGGGCACTATGAAATGAAGCAATAATACATACATTATAGTTGTATTGGCGGGGGGGAGAGAGAGAGAATGTGGAAGAAACTTCACTTAAAAAAATAATGATTGGAAACTTTCCAAATCTAGAAAAGGAAATAGAAATCCAGATTTGAGAAATCCAACAGTTTCCAACTATAAGAAATCCATCCTAAGACACAACTTAATCAAATTGTCAAAGTCAAGGAAAAATAATTTTGAATGCAGCAAGAGAAAAGCAATGTGTCATGTGCAAGGGACTATCAGCAGATTTCTTCCCAGAAAACTTGCAGGACAAATGAAGTGGTATGATATATTTAAAGTACTAGAAGAGAAAAAAATTGTCAACCAAGAACACTGTATCAATAAAAACTATCCTTAAAAAATAAGGATAAAACAGTCTTTCCCAGATAAAAGCTGAAGAAGTTCATCATCACTAGAACTGTCTTACAAAAAATTGTAAAGGGACTTTATCAAGTTGAAATCAAATGATGATTAATAACAGCATAACATGATACATAAATATAAAACTCACTGGGAAAGGCAAATATAGAGACATAAACAGAATACTGTTGCTATAGTCAGAATATTTATGCACATTCAAAATTCATTTGTTGAAATCCTAACTCCCAAGGGAATGGTATTGGATTGGGGCCCCTGAGAGATAGTTAGGTAATGGGAGCAGAGCCCTAAATAATAAAATTAGTACTTTTATTAAAAGGCCCCAAAAAGCTTGCTTTCTTCTTCTACCATGTGAGGACATCGTGAGAAGGCCCTGTCCATGAACCAGAAAGTAAGCTTTCATCAGACACCAAATATCTATGTATCTTTATCTGAAACTACACAGAACCATGACAAGTAAATGTCTGTTATTTGTAAGTCATTAAGTTTCTGATATTTTATTATAGCAGCCTGAACAAACTAAGGCAATTAATACTGTATCTAAGGTGCATAAATCACTTTTAATTTCTATATAGAAGTTTAGTTTAGTAACTATACAGAAATTAAAAGACAAAATATAAAATATAACTATAAAAACATGGTAATAGATATACAGTATAAAAAGATATAATTTGTGACATCAATAACATAAAATGCGTAGGGTAAGTACAAGTTAAAAGTTTTTGTATAAGCAGGAGGTATCACACTTCCAGACTTTAAACTTTAATATAAAGCTACAATAATCAAAACAGCCTGGTATTAATACAAGAACAGACATATAGACCAATGAAACAGGATAGAAATTTCAGAAGCAGAACCTCAATTTCTCAACCTACTCATCTTTGACAAAGCCTCCACTAACAACCATTGGGGAGAGGAGAACTTATTTAGAAAATGGTTCTGGGAAAACTGACTGACCACATGCAGAAGATTACAACAAGATCCCTACCTATCACCATACGCAAATACAAACTCTAAATAGATCAAAGACCTAAACATAAAACCTCAAACTATAAGAACCTTAGAAAATGCAGGAGACGCCCTTATGGAAATTGGAACTGGCAACCAATTTCTGCAAAACCCCAAATGCCCATGCATTAAGAGATAAGATAGACAAGTGGGACCTCATCAAACTGGCAAGCTTCTATAAAGCCAAAGAAACCATCAGGAGAGCGGGGAGACAGCCCACAGACTGGGAAAAAATATTTGGCAACTGTATATCTGACAAAGGCCTAACATCTAGGATCTACAAGGAACTTGGACATGCTGAAAAGAGAAAACCAAACAGCCCTATTAAAAAGTGGGCAAAAAATATGAATAGGCACTTCTCAAAAGAAGACAAATGAGCAGGTAGCAGATACATGAAAAAATGTTCAGTCTCACTCATCACTAAAGAAATGCAAATTAAACCAAACTGAGATACCACCTAACTCCAGTCAGAATGGCCATTCAATAACTCAAAAAACAACAGATGCTGGAGAGGATGTGGGGAAAAGGGAACTCTTCCACACTTTTGGTGGGGGTGTAAACTAGTACAACCTCTGTGGAAAACAGTGTGGCAATTCTTAAAAGATCTAAAAATCGACCTCCCATATGCCTCAGCAATCTCTTTTCTGGAAGTATACCCAGAGGAACTCAAGTCATTCTATAAAAAATATACCTGTGCACACATGTTTATTGCAGCACTATGCACAGTAGCAAAAACATGGAACCAACCATGTTACCCATCAAAAGTAGACTTGATAAAAAAAAATGTGGTATATATTAGGTGGCCATAAAGGACAAAATTATGAATTTCACAGCAACTTGAATGAGTTTAGAGTTTGTAATACTCAGTGATCTATCACAGAAACAAAGAAGTGAGTACCACATGTTCTCACTCAAAAGTGGACCCTAAACAATTTTCATTATACTACAAGAAAAGGGGATTGGCAGTAATGAGAAACTACTAGGAAAGTTGGGTGTGGGAGTGGGGGGGTGGGCACATACTTCAGCAATAAGAGTACCTGATCTCAAACCAGGTGAAGTGGGGACCAAAGTGAGGCCCAAACTTTACCTGTACAATGGCCATTTGTATACCTAACCCTGAATTGTACCCTTCATCTTTAAAATAAAAATAAATATAAATAGTTTTTGTATACAATTGAAATTAAGCTGTTATCAGTGTAAAATAATTATATATAACTATAACATGTTCTCCTTGAGTTGTATTGTAAATACACACACACACACACACACACACACGCACACACAAAACTTATAGGAGATAATTTAAAAAATAAGAAAAAAATCAAAACATGTTGCCACTAAAAGAAGTCAATAAAATTCAAAAGATGACAGCAAGAAGAAGTGTCCAAAATCTGCAGGATAGACAGAAAGTAACTTAAGAAATGGTCATGATAAGATAATTATTTTATTTATTTATTTATTTTGAGTTGGAGTCTCACTCTGTCACCCAGACTGGAGTGCAGTGGCCGCTCCCGGCCACCTCAGCCTCGACCTGCTGGGCTCTGGTGATCCTTCCGCCTCAGCCTTCCAAGTAGTCAATAATTATTTTAAATGTAAACAAATAAACCTTCCAACCAAAAGACATAGAGTGGCTGAATGGATAAAAAAGCAAGAGCCAACTACATGTTATATACAAGAAACTCACTTTAGATTTAAAGACACACACAGGCTGAAAGTGAAAGAATAAAAACAATATTCCACACAAATGATAGCCAAAAGAGAGAACAAGAGTGGTCATATTTGTATCGGACAAAATACATTTTTAAGTCAAGAACTATTAAAAGAGTCAAATAAGAGCATAATATCATAATCAAATAGACAACCCATTTAGTAAGACATGATAATTATAAATATATGTGTACCCCAAATTCAGAGCACCCAAATATATGAAGCAATCATTAAAAGAACCGAATGGAGAAATAAAAAGCACAAAAACAATAAGAGATTTCAATACTTCACTCTTAATACTTCACAAAATATCCATATATAGGATTCATTAGAAAATAAATAAATAACAGGATTTGAACAGCAGCATAACCAAATGGACCAGACAAATAAATGCAAAGCATTCTTTCTGCTCAACAGCAGGAGGATACACATTCTTCTCAAGCACACTTGAGACATTCTTAGAATAGATTACGTGTTATGTCCCAAAACAAGTCTTAACAAATTTTTAAAAATTGAAATCATAGCAGGCATATTTTCTATCTACAAATAGAATGAAACTAGCAACTAATGGTCAAAGGAAAACTATAAAATTCTCAGACATGTGGCTACTGAACAACATATTTTTGAATAATCAGTGGGTCAAAGAATAAATCAGAAGGGAACTCTAATAAAAATCTTAAGACAATTGAAAATGAAAATACAACTATGAAAAACATGTGGAGGGCAACAAAAGTAACGCTAACAGGAAATTATAACAAAAAATGCATACATTAATGCATACATCTTTCTTGAAGAAAGATCTCAAACGACCTAACTTTACATCTCAAGGAGCTACAAAAGAGGGATATACTAAGCCCAAGTTAGCAAAAGGAACAAAAATTTAAGGTTGCAGCCAAAATAAATAAAGTGAAGAATAGAATAATAAAAGAAAAAAATAAATAAAACTAGACTTGTTTTTTTAAGTTCAACGAAGTTGACAAATCTTTAGCTAGATTTAGAAAAAAGAAAAAATCTGAATCTTAAAAAATCAGAAATAAAAGAGTAAACATTACAACTGATGCCACAACAAGTAAATTTTAAAGATACTACTATGAACAATTATATGAAGTAAATTGGATAACTGAAAAGAAACAGATACATTCACAGACACATATAACTTACCCAGACTGAATCATGAACAAATACAAAATCTGAGTAGAACAATAATGAGTAGAGTGATTGAATAAATAATTAAAACCCATATAACAAAGAAAAGCCCAGGACCAGGTAGCTTCACTGGTGAATTCTACCAGACATTTAAAAAACAGTTAATGCCAATCTTTTCTAAACTCTTCCCCAAAAATTGAAGAGAAATAAACACTTCCAAACTCATTTTAGCAAGCCAACTTTATCCTGATACCAAAACCAAAGGCATACAAGAAAAGAAAGGTTAATACCCCTGATAAATATAGATGCAAAAATCCTTCACACAATACGAGCAATTTGAATTTAAGAACTCATTTAAAAAATTATATACTGTGGTCAAGCTGGATTTATTCCCAGGATGCAAGGGTGATTCAACGTATAAAAATCAATCAATATGATACTACATATTAATAAAATGAAGGATAAAAATCTCTTCATTATCTCAATAAATGCAACAAAAAAAAAATCTTGAAAGATTTAACACCATTTCATGGCACTCAATAAACTAAGAATAAAAGAAAATTACCTCACCATAATAAAGGCCATAACCAATATCATACAGTGAAAAATGAAAACTTTTCCTCTAAGACTAGGAGGAACAAGATAAAGATGCCTACTTGCACCACTTCTATTCAATATGGTATTGAAAGTTCTAGCCTTAGTTATTAGGCAAGAAAAAGAATTAAAAGGCATCCAATCAGAAAGAAATAAAAAAAACTGACACCGTTTACAGATGATATGATTTTATATGTAGAAAACCCTAAAGATTACACTCACACAGGCACACACACACACACACACACACACATGCACACACACATACACACACGCACATTAGGACTAATAAACCAATTAAACAAAGTTGCAGGATACAAAATCAACATACAAAAAGCATTTGGGAAAACACTAACAATGAATAATTCATAAAGGAGATTAAAGAGAATCCATTTATAACATCTAAAATAATAAAATTATTGTAACAATCTTAACTAAGAAGTAAGAAACATAGACACTGAAATCTACAAAACAAATTTTAAGACAAAATAAATAAAAAAGACTTCCTATGCTTATGGATTAGAAAACAAAGTTGCAGAACACAAAATCAACATACAAAAAGCATTTGAGTAAACACTAACAATGAAAAATTCATAAAGGAAATTAAAGACAATCCATTTATAATAGCATCTAAAATAATGAAATTATTGTAATAATCTTAACTAAGAAGTAAGAAACATAGACATTGAAATCTACAAGGCATTGCTAAAAGAAATTTAAGACAACATAAATAAAAAAGACTTCCTATGTTTATGAATTAGAAGACAATATTGTTAAACTGTTCATACTCTCCAAGCACATTTAAGACAACCTCTATTAAAAATCTCAGTGGCATTTTTTACATAAATAGAAAAAACAATTCTAAAATTTATATGGAACCACAACAGACCACATAGCCAAAACTATCTTGAGAAAGAAGAACAAAACTGGAAAATAATTCTGATTTCAAAACATATTACAAAGCTACAGTAATCAAGAATACAATACTGGCATAAAAATAGACATATGGACCAATGGAACAAAATTGAGTGTCCAAACATAAATCCATGCATAGACAGTCAAATTATCATTGACAGGATGCCAGAACTACACAATGGGGAAAGAATCTCTTCAAAATAAATGGTGTTGGGAATACTGGATATTCGCTCACAAATAATGAAATTAGGTCCTTATTTACACCATACACAAAAGCCCACTCAAAATGAAGTAAAGACAAAAGACATAAATTTAAATACGCCAAGAAGACAACATGGAAAAAAAAATCTTCATAACATATCTTCATAACAAATCTTCATAATTGTCTTGGCAACAATTACCTGGATATGACACCAAAAACATAGGCAACAAAAAGCAAAATGAAGCAAAAGGAATTACATCAACCTGAAAAGCTTCTGCAAAGTAAAAGAAACAATCAACAATGAAAAGGCAACCTTCAGAATGAAAATATTTGTACATTATATATCTGAATAAGGCTAATATAATATATACAAAGAATTCCTAAAACTCTGTAGTAAAATATAAAAATAAATATATTTCCAAAGAAGATACACAAATAACCAACAAACATATGAAAATATGCTCATTACTAACCATTAGAGAAATGCAAATCAAATCCATATTGAGGCATTACCTCATGCCTGTTAGGATGGCTACTATAAAAAAAAATAAAAGAAGAAAATACCGAGTGTTGGTAAGGATGTAGAGAAATTGAACCCTATGGTGAGAATGCAAAATGGTGCAACCACTATAAAAAGCAGTATAGTTTCCTAAAAAATTTAGAATGGAACTACCATATAATCTAGTGATCTCACTTCTGAACATTTATCTTCAAGTTATCAAAATTAAGATCTGACCCCACTGACAGTCCTAGATAAACCATCGAGGCAAAAAAACAAACAAGGAAATCTGGAACTTCAACTTGACATTGACCATTTGGACCTAACAGACATCAGCAGAGCACTCCACCCAACAACCACAGAGTATATACATTCTACTCATCAGCACATGGAACTCACACCATGATTGATCACATTTTCAGGCATAAATCAAACATGAACAAATTTCAAAAGGTTGAAATATTAACAAGGATCTTCTCCTATCACTGTGGAATAAAAATAAACAAGAACTCCTCCAAAACACACAAAGATATGGAAACTAAACAACATGCTGCTGAACAACTTTTGAGTCAACACAAATCAAGAAAAAAATAAAAATATTCCCAGAAACAGATGAAAACAAAGATACAACATATCAAAACTTCTGGGATACCACGAAAATAGTGCTACGAGGGAAGATCATAACACTACATGCACATATCAAGAAAATAGAGGGATCACAAGTAAACAGTCTCACATACACCTAAGGGAGCTGGAAAGGCAAAAATCCAGATTACTAAAATGAAGTCCCAATGCAGAAAGCAGAAGACAAAAATATCACAGAAAGGATTAACAAGACAGAAAGCTGGTTCTTTGAAAGAATAAGTAAGATTGACAAGCCGGGCTCGGTGGCTCAGCCTGTAATCCCGCGCTTTGGGAGGCTGAGGTGAGTGGATTGCCTGAGTCCGCGGGTTCGAGATCTGCCTGGGTAACTTGGCGAGACCTCATCTCTACAATAAATTAAAAAAATCAGCCGGGCGTGGTAGTGCGTGCCTGTAATTCTGGCTACTCGGAAGGCTAAGGTGGAAGGATCGCCGGAGCCCAGCAGGTCGAGGCTGCAGTGGCTGAGAGCGGCCACTGCACTCTAGTTTGGGCGACAGAGTGAGACTCCAACTCAAAAAAACAAAAAAAAAAAAGACTGACAGACGCCTGCCCACATTGAATACGAAAAAACAGAAAGCCCGAATAAACACAATTAGAAATGAAAAAGGTTAGATCACAACTGACTCTAAAGAAATTAAAAAGATTACTAGGAACACCTGTATGCAAATAAACTAGAAATTCTAGAGGAAATAGAGGATTTCCTGGCTTCACACAACACTCCAAGTTGAAACAAGAAGAAATTAAAGCCCTAAACAAACCAATAACAATCCAGGAAATTAACTCAGTTATAGGAAACCACCTCACCAAAGTAGACCAGATGACTTCCCAGCTGAATTCTACAAGACATACAAGGAAGAGGTGATAACAACCTCATTGAAAGTATTCCAGGCAATTGATAAGGAAGGAATTCTCCCTAGCTCATTTTTTGAAGCTAATATGATTCTGATACCTTAAAATGGAAAAAACCCAATAAGGAAAGAGAATTACAGCCCAATTTCCCTGATGAACATAGATGTAAAAATGCTCAGTAAGATTCTAGCAAATCATATCCAACAACTCATTTCAAGGAACATCCACCATGACTAGGTAGGCTTTATTCCGAGGATGCAGAGCTGATTCAACATTTCCAAGATCATAAATGGAATTCAACACATTAACAGGTATAAAACCAATATGTGCACATGATTATCTCATTAGATGCAGAAAACACATTTGATAAGACCCAGCATCCCTTCTTGATAAAAAACTTAAACATCTAGGCATCAAAGGAACATTCCTCAAAAGAATAAAAGCCATCTATGACAAACTTGCAGCCAACATTATGCTTAATAGGCAGAAGCTGAAAATATTCTCCCGAAGAACTGGAATAAGACAAGAACTGGAATAAGAACTGGAATAAGACATACCTCTCCTATTCAACATAGCTCCAGAAGTCCTAGCTAGAGTAATTAGGCAGAAGAAGGAAATCAGGGGTGTCCAAATAGGGAAAAGAAGAAGTTAAGTTATCCCTCTTTGCAGACGATATGGTTCTATAACTAGAAGATCTAGAGAGTCTGCCCAAAAATCACCTCACACTGATAAATGACTTTGTTAAAGTCTTGGGTACAGTCAATGGACAAAAGATAGTTGCATTTCTTTTTTTTTTTTTTTGAGTTGGAGTCTCACTCTGTCACCCAGACTGGAGTGCAGTGGCCGCTCCCGGCCACCGCAGCCTCGACCTGCTGGGCTCCGGC
>CAUYQG010010195.1:0-11508 GCA_963574415.1 Tarsius wallacei
AAGGGACCGGGACCGCAGGTTTCTCCTGGATCCCTGTTGCCATCAGCGCCTCCCGGCCGCATTCCCCTAACAAAGCTTTTTTGAGTGGCATTTACAGCCGCCACTGACCTCTCACAGAAACAAAGAACTGAGTATCACATGTTCTCACTCATATAGTAGACCTTGATCATCCAACGTATTACCATAAGAAAATGACTGACAGGGGTGGGAAACTGGGGGGGGGTAGGGTGATGGGATTAATGGTAGTAAACACCTGTCTGGGGATGGGGAGACGCCTCTTATCAACAAGGGTGCCTGAACGAAGCATATTTGTATACCTAACCCTTAACTGTACCCCACAATATCATAATAAAAAATATTGAATATTAAAAAAAAATGATGTTGATTCTTGCCTGTAATGCCAGCACTTTGAGAGGTGGAGGTGAGAGGATTGTCTGAGCCCAGGGGTTTGAGACCAGCCAGGAAACTTAGCGAGACCTCATCTCTACAATAAATCAGAAAAAGTAGCCAGGGGTGGTGGCTAATTTGGTTCCAGCTACTTGAAAAGCTGAGGCAGAAGGATGGCCTGAGCCTAGCAGCAGGTCAAGGCCACGATGGCCGTGAGTGTGCCACTGCACACCATCCTGGGCGACAGAGTGGGACTCCGACTCAGGAAAGAAATAAAATGATGGCTGACTCCGAAACCACAGAATCAGCCTCTTGGAGTTTCCTCCTCCTCTCTGCGGGTGGAAACCCCGAGGCAGCTCCAGCGGTCACATTCCATGGAAAATGCGTGTCTTTATCGCCCATGGCAAGGCACCAACAGTCGTTCTGAACAGGATGCTGACTCACATCTGCCGAGACACACTGACTGCACAAAGAAAATGGATTTCATTCGTGTTTGATGAAATGCTCAGGAGGGTGGGGGCTGACTTGTTAGGAAAAAAAAAAGGAAAACTGCCCAAATCCTCTCCTTATCTAGATCACGGGAAAAACCATGACTCGCCTTAGATTACTGGGAGCACACGGATATCAACGCTTAGAAGAAACTATCCTTACAAGGTCAGAGGCACCCCACAAAGAGGCGAGGCTGCAGAGCTACGGGTGTGTGCACGCGGACATATTATATCTCTCTTAATAACGGTAACCTTTTACTGAGCACCTACTATGTGCCAGGCATTTTATTAGGCGCTTGACCCACATTCCATCATGCAATTCTCATCACACCCAAGGGAGGTGCGTGTCATTGTCATCCCCGTGGTACCGATGAGGAAACCAAAGCTCAAAGAAGGCAAAATTTGAAAATAAGGCAAGAAAAAAACAGCATGTCCTCCTGGAACATGCGGTGGGATCACCGTCTAGTAGGCCCACCAAGGACTCGTGCACCAGGGGTGTGCGCTTACCTGACTCACTGCTTATTGCTGATTTGGGCATAGACTGTGTGTGGTTACATGTGAACTTGCAAGTTTTGGCTCCGTAGAAAGGATAACCCCAAAGGTTATGGCTTCATTGTCCTAGAGGACATTAGTGGTCTTGTATCCAGCCCAGCCACCTTACTCCAATGCTCTTTTCTTGGTGCTTGTTAATACTCAGTTTCTCAAATTCTCTTTGAACCAGCCTTACCTCAGTAAGTTAAATAAATGTTTGGCACACGTTCATCCTATATTTATGAGTCAAGTGTGCATCTTTCTGAAATTATACCTGGACACTTCTCCATGCCACACTCCACCACCTAGCACCCAAAATGGATATGGGACAGGCATGTGTCCATATGTGTAGAGAACTAGGTTGACAAATCATACAAACACACTCACACTTTGTGATCTGTAGGTAATGTTTTTTGTTTCTGGTTTTGTTTTTGTTTTATTTATTGTAGAGATAAGGTCTTGCCATGTTGCCCAAGCTGGTCTCAAACCTGTGGGCTCAGGTAATCCTCTCACCTCGGCCTCCCAAAGTATAGGACTATTGACATGAGCTACCCTGCCCAAGGTCTTTTCAACTGAAAGAACTAGAAGACTCTGTCCTGGAGAGAGCCATGAATAACTCAGCAGAGGGAGGCAGTCCTTTCCCAGAAGCCTATTACGCCAGCTAGTCACCCATCTACTGGGAGTGATTTTAGGCAGAGAACCACCCAGCCCCTGCCACACACACTCACACATCACTGCCCAAAGGCATCTTCCCCGCCATCAGCCATGGTGCTGACTGGCCTGGAATCCCTGCCCTCAAGGTCCTCCCTCTGGATCATTCAGCACAAGTGAGTACTCTCCTTCCAGGGTGTCTCTCACCAAATGGGACAGCAGATGCAGAGACATCTGGCTAAGCCTCAGCAACAGGTGTAGGGCTCTGGAGATTCCATGGGACTCAGACCTGTGAGGCCCTGGGAAGCATGAGTTCCCTCCCTGTGCCTGGGTGTCTCACCTAGTACACAGGGATCATAACACTTACTCTCAGGCACGCAGAAAAGACTGGCTGAATGAGAACGCATCTTCCACCTTTCTCACTAGCTTCCCTACTGCAAGACCGGATGCCAGCATTTGAGTTTTGGTCTTCGGAAATATGGGACTCAGAAAAGACAGGGAACATTTTTCGCCATTGGCACACAATGGATTCGCCTCCACTTACTTGATAAACTCTGGCAGCTGCCTGAGAGATGGGAGGGGAAATACAGGGAGAGAGGAGGCAGGGAGCTCGGCCTCTCCCCAGTCTGGACATGGTACCAGCTCAGGGAAAGCCTCGCTGATCTAGAAATCAAATTTCTTCTAATCCCACTCTGCTTTGATCTCACCTCAGCTGAGGTCCTTAGGATTTGTGGTACCATCAATTTGGTCATCCCACTGGGTACTTCAAAAATCTAGAACCCTGACTGTCTCCCATGCATAACTGTATTTCTGAAATATCCTCCAGAACCAGCCGGAAAACACAAAGTCCACCACCACTCAAGACACAAATCTAATCAAACTGAAGGAAAGAATGGGCGCAAAACGCAAGCACCACTGCGCACCCAGCTACTCTATCAGCCTCAGGAAACAGAAAGCAAACATCTGGACAGATGTGGAACATGCCCACCCCTAGCTCAATGGAGAGTGGAGAGGTGACCTGGCACTGCTGGTATCAGATGGGAATCTGGTGACTGCCCATGCCCCTGGGTGAAACCGGCATTTGCACTTCCTCAGGGAAAGAGGTAACAGTATTTACAGAAAAGAAAGCGCAGAGGAGAGGCTGACAGGGAACTCCGACAATTAGAAAAGCACCAGGGACTTCTTTCCCAGTGGTTTTGTTTTTGTTTTTTCCTTTTTGAATTAACAAAGAGAGATTTATTAAAGGGAGGCTCTCCCAGTGTTTTACAGTTACCTGGCTCAGGCTTGGCACCTACAGGGCTACATAGACAAATACCATTACAAAGAAAATCTGTGCTCCCAGAGTGCAAAGGTGGCTGTCACTCAGCAATGGCCTCTTTGTTCCCAGCACTGCTGTAAGATGAGAACTCCGTTGAGAGTAAACTTGAACAGAGAGAAAGGCCTCAGCCACTGGGAAGGGCCCTTTCCCTTCCAGGAGGGTGAGAAGGCATGGGCTGCCTGGGTCACCAGGGCCCTTCTCACTGAAGAGCTCTCACTCAGCCCAAGGGTCAGTTCCTCCTGACTTGGCTCCTTACCTGCCAGCCCTGCTATGGGAGAGAGACGACTTTTCCCGGCCAGTCTGCCTCCCGGAGCCCTCGAGAGAATGTATTCCCGATATATTCCTGACTGCTGTGTTCAGCTGGATGAACAGACCCCCCAAGTATGCAGGTGAAACCAAAAATACCCATCCTGGCTTGCTTTCCAGTGCCACGGGATGTTAGTGCTTTGCCCGTGCTGGAAATCTTAAGCAGTTCTATTTTAAAAGTATAAGAAGAAACAAAGTAAGTGCAAAAACTTGCTGCAGTTATGCTTCTATACTTGTGCTTATGAGAAGGGTGGAAAATCACCCGCTTTTACATCTCTTCCGGAGAACACAAACACTGCTAAAATCAAAACGGGCAATAATAATAGGGCAACTCGTTACCCTCCCCTTCCAGTGAGACCAAAGCTGTGCCCGTTTATTGGCACTTACACTAACTCTGGGGTTGTGCTGCTGCTAATTACAATCTATTTCATGGAGTCTAGATTCATCCTTTTCTAATTTAGCTGACTTTCCTTTCTAGTTATTTAGACCCATATGGTAAACCATTCACAGCTGTGTTGTACACTCCACAGTATATATTTAACCCAAGGCCAATCTAGACCAAGAGACTCCTACAGATTAAGTCTCAGAAACCTCTTGTTAATTAAGCAATATTACTACTTTTGCATAGCTTTACTCAGTTTCTAACTAGACGTAAATTAAGGTAAGTAATTGCATAGCCCACTTCAAACTGGAGCATACACAACACAATCACACATCTGCTGTAGGTAACATACTCAGGAAATACCGAGGCCCCTCCAAAGTAGAAACAAAGCAGGCACAGGAGAGTGAACACATTTAGTAAAGACAGATCACAGCTCTATCCTTTCCGGATACCATCCAGATCCGGAGCGCCCTTCACTCACCTACACTCACCTGTGTTCTGGGATCTGTGTACCATTTGACTACTCTTGGGGTTACATTTCTACCCTCTCACACAGTCCCACTGACCTGGGCAGTAAAAACAATTCATGAGGCCAGGTTTGGTGGCTCACACCTGTAATTTCAACATTTTGGGAGGTCAAAGCGTGAGGATCCCTTAAGGACAGGCGTTCGAGACCAGCCTGGGCAACATAGTGAGACCCCCCCCCCGCCCCCGTCTCTACAAAAAAATAGAAAAATTAGCTAGGCATAGTGGTGCACACCTGTAGTACAAGCTACTCAGGAGGCTGAGGCAGGAGGATCACTTGAGCACAGGAGTTCGAGGCTGCGGTGAGCCGTGATCATGCCACTGCACTCCAGCCTGGGGGGCCATGAAACCTCGTCTCAAAAAAAAGATAGAAAAGTTAATGAAATAAAGTCCTTGTCCTTAAGGAGTTCACACTCTGGTGGGAGAAAAACTCATACGCAAATAATTATAACTAAGTGTGACAAGAGTTACAAGTGAGCATATAAAGTATGATGAGAACACAAACCAAGGAATGCCTGACTCTGCCTCCTTCTCAGGCAAAGATGGAATAACTGAGAGGTCAGTGGGGACTGTGTGGATGTTTGAAGTGGAAAGGAAGGAGGTAGCAAACTCCTGGAAGGGCAGAGGCACGTTCCATTGAGGACCCCAAACAGAGGCGGAGATGAATGAAGCTAGATGGCTGAGCAGGGAGGCCCCTAAGAAGAGAGATGCCATAAGGGCCCGCAGGAGAGAGATAACGGGGATCAGGGCAAGGGATGGGTAAGACCTGCTTTCCATGCACTGTAAAGCAAGCCAGGGCGGTTTTTGGGGTTTCACTTGCATACCTGGAGGTAAGTTCATTCAGCTGAGCACAGCAATCAGGAAACTATTTTCTTGTGGGTGCCTGGAGGCAGACTGGCTGGGAAAAGAAGCCTCTCTTCTGTAACGGAGGTGGGGCAAATAAGCCAAACCAAGAAGAGACCGCGGTCTGAGTGAGAGCTCATCTTTGAGAGAGGCCTTGGTGATTCATGTAGCCGTGACCAGCATAGGCAGTGCCAGCCCACAGGTCTCTGCCCTGCTAACCATTGTCCCACTCCAGACCTGCTCCTGGACACATTCTTGGGTTTAACAGCAAGTGAGCAGGCCTCCAAAGGCACCTGCTCCCCACTCTCCTTCCTGAAAGCACACAGACAACAGGGAAACAGACATCACACAAATCCGGTCATGTCTCAGCACACACACACACCTGTGTGCCCACGCACATGGTCTACCCTCCTCTAGGGGAGAAGGAGGCCTTGGCATAGTCGTCTTGGCATGGTCCTTTGGCTTTTGCTTCTATCTACACTTGAAGTTTACACTTTGTTTCCTTTGATGTCGAGAAAACACCGGCTACTTAGCATTGTGTCTTCCAGATAAGGTATAAGGAGGGAGTGGGGCCAAGGTGTGGCACAAGCTTCTCAATTACGCTTAAGACAGAATCCATTCTAAAAGGGAAGGTGAGACCTTAATTAGCTCATTTGTAAGTGGTGTTAGTTATCTAAAATTATCAAGGGGAAGGAGAAAGGAACAAAAGCGCTGTCAGCCTTCCCAACTCCTGACTTCATTTTTGCTTTTAATTAAGTTTATGTACTGCCTTCCATTATGAAGGTAAGACAAGTCATCGCAGAAAATTAGGAAAATACAGAAATACAAAATATACTGAAAGCCCAGGAAAGGAAAAAAGATCCATTACCCATAATTCTATGTAGAGACATACCTTGGAGATGCTGTGGGTTCCGGTCTAGATCATCACAATAAAGCAAATATTGCAACAAAGTAAGTCACACAAACGTTTTGGTTTCCAGTGCATGTAAAATTTCATTTATATTCTCCTGTATTCTAAGTGTGCAACAACATTATGTCTTTTTTTTTTTTTTTTGAGTTGGAGTCTCACTCTGTCACCCAGGCTGGAGTGCAGTCAAAGGCACACTCATGGCCACCACAGCCTTGACCTGCTGGGCTCAGGGAACCCTTCCACCTCAGGCTTCCAAGTAGCTGGAACCACAGGTACGCACCACCACCCCTGGCTAATTTTTTGATTTATTGTGGAGATGAGGTCTCACCAAGTTGCCCAGGCTGGTCTCATAACGGTGGGCTCAGGCAATCCTTTCACCTCGGCTTCCCAAAGTGCCGAAATTATAGGCATGAACTACCACGCCCGGCCTATAGCATTATGTCTTAAAAGGAAAAGTCCTGCCAGGCATGGTGCCCAGGCTGACCTCGAATGAACTGTATACTTTATATAGGTGAATTGTGCGGCATATAAGTTATATCTCATAAAGGTATCAAAAATTCACACTTATTTTTCCTGTCTACATGATATTTGGTACAGTGAGCTCTCATGAATATATTCTTTCTTCCCAAAAATTTCATGGAAGTATTTAGGATTTTAAAAATACTGACAATATAGAAATTATTTTAAAGGGCTGATGGATATAAGAAAACTTAGTTACTTTCTAAAACCACTAGGCACCAAAGATAAACAAGTACATTTAAAAGTTGCCTTAAATGAAACTCACTGAACATTAAATCTGGGGGGAAAAAAAGGAAACAAGGGACCTGAGGCTGGATCACAAATGTGAGCCACATCAGAGGTCAGTAAGGTCACAAAGAGTGTTTCTCACGCCTGAAAGTAACCAAGGCAGAAAAAAAAAACCCAGTCCTAACAGATGGATGCTCCAGCATCACGGTGCCTACAAACACAGGCCTTGGACTGAACTGAGCTGTGTTCAAATCCCAGTTTGAATCAAGGTCAAGAAACCCCAAGCACACTAATCCTGAACCATGTCACCCAAACACTGAACGGTGCCTCAGAGGTGAGTTCGAAGTTCACCGAAGATGAATGCTCCTGAAGTGCCCGGTGCATTATCTGCCCATAATGAGCATCTGAGAAATAGTTGTGATGATGATGATGATGATGATGATGTCAGCTGCTTTTGAGCAAACTGGAATGCAAGAATCCAAATCTTAGCCCCCCAGATGGTCCTGCTTAAGATCTACAGTATTTTTCTACTAACTCCAAAAGGGCCTGAAGGTATTTATATTACCATGAGAGTTTCAGCTGTGACCAGAGATCATTTGTGCAATTTTTACATTCCAGCACACTAAATGCTTTCTCATGCAGAGATAAAAGAAGCCTTTGTCCCAAGCTTATGAAAAGCACCGTCTTTGTTAGTTTAATTAACTGTTAAATGTAGTGTTGCGGCAATGGCATGTTGGGAAACCCCAAGAATCTAGGCACACCCAAAGAGAGAAACGGGGTGGGTTTTTGGAAGGCAGGTTTCATATATGTGTGTGCGTGCGTATATTCTAAGGTAGCACATTCTGAGTACTGTCTACATGTCAAGCACCATGCTGAGTGCTTCCTGTCTTACAACAGCCTTATGAGCTGGGAACTTTGACTAGCCCTCACTTTATAGGTAAGGAAACCGAGGATTAGCAAAATTCAGTGTTTTCCCAGAGTGAGACTGCAAGTGAGTGACGGAGCTGAGGTTTGAATCCAGGATCACACATGCACTCATCCATTCTGCTCCACTGACTAGAATCAATTCTAGTGAGATAAGCCCTGCAGACAGATGGTAGCTTAATTTTCTGAGTAGTGACTGTTGGCAAGAATGGTCATTTAAAAGCACCCCAAAAAACAAAGACTTCTTAAAGGTCTGCTTCAGATGAATCATTATCCTGCCTTCAGCCATTCTGGCAGCAGTCCTGGGGGCGGCCCAAGCACTCCCATGGAGCATAAGGCTGCTTTGAGTCAGACGCTACAAACCCTCACATCTGGGTAAAACCACAGGACATAACTGGATCTTTCTTCTCTCCTTCCTCTCTCTGGAAACAAAGTCCCCAGTTTCTCCAAGGGTTTTAGGAAAGCAGCCGTGTCATGTATCCTCCAAAATAAGAAAGTTCGGAGAGTGAAATGGGCACTATAAGTAACTATGTGGGCATAAGCTGGGACATTAGTTTCAGATCATCCTGCTTAGTCTTTCAACAAACTCTATGTGAACCACACAAGTGTGTCAGAAACCTAAAACACTCTATCTACTTAGCAGAGAAAAATGAGGCATGGACCTTCCTTTACCAGCTGCTCTAATTGCTGGGTCATGTCTGCACCCCCCAGCTAGCCTCATGGTGAAAGTATTTTGTCCAACTGGGGGACCGGCACAGGCATGGCGAATCACAAAAGTTACCACAATCATTGCAATGTGTTTCAGGAATTCAGGGGATGGGCCAATGCCAACAACTGCTTCATTAACATAAGCCCAAAAAAGTCTAAACATCACTTTTGTAGATCCAGAAAACAATATAATGACCCGAATAAGCTCTTGCTCAGCCCTAACCAGTTAATTATTTATTTGCTTTGTTTCGAAAGGGAGGCTTTTATGTCTCCCGGTCCTCCTTACTCATTCTAGAACTCGGGGAACACACTCATTCTGACAGCTCTTCTAATTCCAGCTCCAGGCTTGCTTAAGGAGTAGCAGAACTCACAGGTTAAAAAAAAAAAGTCTAAATTTTTTATTCATTAGATCAAGCTAAGAGAAAAGCAGTAAGAGTTTCCCACAATTTTTCCAACAAAAGAAATAAAATTTATGAGGATTCGGAACAAGAAGAGTCCTTAAGGATCTGCGTGACCAACTTCTTCCTTCCAGAAGAGGGATTAAGGCCTGAGAATAAAGAGCCAAGCCAGAGCACACCCCAGTGGGACCAGATGGGACTCCTGGCCCATTTCCCTTTTATTATATGATTTGGTTAAAACACATCTCATGTTTTAGATCTTCTCTGCAAAGAGAAGAACGAAGGGAGGGAGAGATGGAGGGAGGAAGGAAGGAAGGAGAGAGAAGGAAACCAGGAAGGAAGGCAGAAAGGAAGGCGGAAAGAAAGGAAGGAGGATGGGAGGTAGGAGAGAGAGGAGAAAAGAACAGATAGGTTAGGTCTGGATCCAGTCTATTAAAGCTTGATGATAATTTCAGATGACTAATATATGGAGATTTGAGGGAAAATAAAGAGGCAGAACCAAAATGGTCTCAGTAAGCCCCTGGCAAGACGACAAAAGTATCACCTACCTTTGGTCTTGATGGCTGTTTCAATGTTCAAAGCATCCCGCTCTGCATCAAAGTTGGTGTAGGCTTTGACTGACCCATACGCACTTGGGGGTGTCGAGTGCTGAGGTTAAAAGACAGACAAACTCAGATAACACACACATGAAATCCTCTTGTTGAAATAACAATTCCTAAAATAAAGGTTTTCCTGTTGTTTCTTTTAGCGACTCAAATTCTATTTATACTAGGTACCTAGGCTAAGTATTAACATGCCAGCACACATTGGATAAGAAATTTCATTTTTTTCTCATGAGAATTCTTCTTCAAAGGCTCAGCTTGTTTTGAATATGCTAATATCCACGTTTCATCTTACTTTTAGTGAGCACTCAAAAGCAGACAAGGCAAGGCTGGGAACCTGAAACCAGCATTTATTCAGGAAGGCTTTGAAGGACATTAAACTGGGCTGGCAACCGCTTGAAATAGGCTGAAAATGTGGAAATGCCAGCATGACATCTAGCCAAGGTCTTGCTACAGTCACGTGGATTTCTGCAAGGCCCACATTATTGAGCTCACAAGTCAGGTGAGTGAGGAAAGTGGCTTCCTCCACTTCACTTTGGCTACCACTGTGGCATCAAGGTAGTCTGGCCAGACAGTCCACATCCTCCTCATGTTTGCCAAGTTCCTTCTTCTCTCTCTCATCTTCTCTCTTTCTCTCCTTTCTTCTCTGTTCTTCCCTCTGCCTTCTTTAGCACTACCCACTCTGCCTACCAGTCTTCCTAATACCTCATTCTTATTGCCTTATAAACCACACCCTCTTCCTTTCCCCATGCGTTCCAAAGCCTATTACCCTTCCTAAGCCAAGCACAGTGGCTCATGCCTGTAATTCCAGCACTTTGGGAGGCCGAGGCAGAAGAACCGCTTGAGCCCAGGAGTTTGAGACCAGCCTAGGCAACATAGTAAGACCTTGACTGGATGGATGGATAGATAGATAGGTAGGTAGGTAGGTAGATAGATGATAGATAGATAGATAGATAGATAGATAGATAGATAAATAGATAGATAGATCAGTCGGGCACGGTGGCCTGTGATAGATAGATAGATAGATAGATAGATAGATAGATAGATAGATAGATCAGTCGGGCACGGTGGCCTGTGCCTATAGTCCCAGCTACCATGGAAGCTAAGGCAGAAGGATCACCTGAGCCCAGAAAGCTGAGGCTGTGGTGAGCTGTGATCATGCCACTGCACTCCCCAGCCTGAGCGACAGAGAGAGACCCTAACTCAAAAGAAAAGAAAAAGCCCACTTCCCTTCCTGATCTCACCAGCAAGAAATCTCTCCCAGTTCCACCCCAGCCCACTCCAGATGAAGGTGATGGACAGTGGTGTGCTACACATCAGTTCTCCTTTCCAAGGCATTAAAGTCCCTTCTGTAAAATGCTCTTCTAGGCTTCCCCCTCCCTGCTACCTAGTCCCAAAGCCAAGGGCAGACAAACAAACAAGATGAACAACGTAGTTTTGGTTGGCCAATGGCAGCCAGCTTCACATTCCCACCTTCAATGTCAAGCCCCCCCCCACCCCCCGCAATGCCTCTACCCCTACCCCTCAGGCCATAATGCCCATGTCATGTGATGACTTGACTTTGGCACGCTTTCTCTTAAGACCCAGAGTCAAGAGGCTGAGATGCCCTGACTGTTCCACCCACAGGTATCACGTTAAGAACCACCCAGCACCCATGCCTTCCCTTTTTATTAGCACTGAGGTATACAAGAAAGCAACTAAGTTGCCTCCCTCTCAGTTATCTCCCAGCACACACCAGAAATCTAAGTTCAGGAATGTGCCTGTAGTCCCAGTCACTCGGGAGGCTGA
>CAUYQG010010197.1:0-20030 GCA_963574415.1 Tarsius wallacei
CAGGCACGCGCTACCACGCCCAGTTGATTTTTTTTATTTATTGTAGAGATGAGGTCTCGCCAAGTTGCCCAGGTGGGTCTCGAACCCGCGGGCTCAGGCAATCCACTCACCTCAGCCTCCCAAAGGCGCAGGATTACAGGCTGAGCCACCGAGCCCGGCTTCTGCACCTATTTTTATTTTTAAAATTTATTGAGGCCGGACTCGGTGGCTCAGCCTGTAATCCCAGCACTTTGGGAGGCCAAGGCGAGTGGATTGCCTGAGCCCGCGGGTTCGAGACCCACCTGGGCAACTTGGTGAGACCTCATCTCTACAATAAATCAAAAATTAGCCAGGTGTGATAGTGCATGCCTATAGTTCCGGCTACTTGGAAGGCTGTGGCAGAAGGATCGCTGGAGCCCAGCAAGTCAAGGCTGCGGTGGCCGGGAGCGTGCCACTGCACTCCAGTCTGGGTGACAGAGTGAGACTCCAACTCAAAAAAAAAAAAAAAAAACAATTGAATAGAGAGAACATCTTGCTATGTTGCCCAGGCTGGTCTTCCTGGCCTCAAGTTATCCACCTTCCTCTGCCTTCACGCCTGGGTTTTTTTTTTTTTTTTTAAAAGAAAAATGGGTTCTCACTGTATTGCCCAGACTGGACTTGAATTCTCAAGTAATTCTCCTTCCTCAGCCTTCTGAGTAGCTGGGACTTTCAGCATGCAACACCATGCCTTCCTTACTTGTCCCTTGTAACAATTGCATGGGAATCCATTTATGGCTGTACTACATTATTTGTTTCTTACTGATGGGCATTTAGGTTGTTTTCAGCTTTTCACTTTTATCAACTAACTGTAATGGGTAACACTGCACACATTTCCTTGCAGACTTATGTGAGTATACCATCAGGATAAATTCCTAACAGTGGAATTCCTGGGTATGTACAATATATATTCAATAGATATTGACAAATCGCCTCCCAAAATAGTCATGCTAATTTACATTACCACTAACAGGGTACAAGAATATCTATCCTCCTAGATTCTTACCATCACTGCTTTAAAACTTTGTGAATATTATACTAATCTAAGTGATGAAATGTTCTTTTCCTTGTTTTTCTTTGTATGTAATTTATAAGTTAAAACAAGTTTTCAGGTGCTTATCTGCCGTTATTCTCTGTGAATGTTTTTTTTTCTGATAGATTTATGAGTTTATATTATAATGAAATTAGCCTTTTGTCACATGCATTGCAAGTAGTTTTTCTACTTGGTAGTCTGTTATGCAACTTTATTGGATTTGTTTTTTTATTTTTTGCCTTATGTAATCAAATTCATTACTCTTTCTTTTTGGCTTTTGGGTTTTTTATGTTTGGAAAGTACTCCAATGTTTAAAATTACCTTTATTTTCTTGTATGCTTATGGTTTTCTATTTACTCATAAATATTCCATTCAGAATCTAGTTAAAAGGCAGAAATCGCTGTTATTTCACACTAATGCCCAGAATGACATCTCCATCCTAGACCAGCCAGTCCTTCTGGTTCTCCATGTGCAAAGTATCTATTCCTGTGTGCTCTTTTTCCAGGCTCAAGGAAGCACTCCTTTCCTCCTTGTCCATCATTCCAAAAACTATCCTTCTTTCAGGGACAGTTCATGTCCCACATCCTCCAGTAAGTCTTCCATATCCCATGTCTACTGCAACTCACAAAGACTTTTCCTTTTTTTAAATTTTTGAGTTGGGGGTCTCCCTCTGTTGCCAAGGCTGGAGTGCAGTGGCATGATCATAGCTCACTGCAGCCTCACACTCCTGACCTTAAGTGATCCTCTTGCCTCAGCCTCCCATGATTGCATGTTACCTTGTATTAGCCTCTCCTTTTCTCCTCAACATTAACATATTTGCTGAATGAATAAAATATAACCTTTGGAAGTCCAGGGTTCTTTAATCCACTTTCCCTTACCACTCATAGCAGCAAGAGCATGGTAAATATGTGGAAGGAATTTGATAATATACTTCTTGATTTGTCATTAAAGTATAATGCATTAACCATATGTGGCTAATGAGCATCTCCAAGTGTGGCTAGTCCAAACTGAGATGACCTATAAGTGTAATAATACAGACACCAGATTTTGAAGATTTCGTATAAATAAAAGTATCTGATTTTTTTTTTTTGAGCTGAAGTCTCACTCTGTCGCCCAGACTGGAGTGCAGTGGCACGCTCACAGCTACGGCAGCCTCGACCTGCTGGACTCAGGTGACCCTTCCACCTTAGCCTTCCAAGTAGCTGGAACCACAGGCGTGCACTACCATGCCTGGCTAATTTTTTGATATATTGTAGAGATGAGGTCTCACCAAGTTTCCCAGGCTGGTCTTGAACCCCTGGGCTCAGGCAATCCTCTCGCCTCCACCTCCCAAAGTGGTGGGATTACAGGTGTGAGCTACCATGCCCAGCTAAAATATGTTTTTGTTGTTGTTGTTGTTGTTGTTGTTTTGAGTTGGAGTCTCACTCTGTCGCCCAGACTGGAGTGCAGTGGCATGCTCCCGGCCACCCCAGCCTTGACCTGCTGGGCTCCGGCAATCCTTCTGCCTCAGCCTTCCAAATAGCTGGAACTACAGGTGCACGCTATCATGCCCGGCTGATTTTTTTTTTTTGATGTATTGTAGAGATGAGGTCTCAAGTTGCCCAGGCAGGTCTCGAACCCGCGGGCTCAGGCAATCCACTCACCTCAGCCTCCCAAAGCGCGGGATTACAGGCTGAGCCACCAAGCCTGGCTTAAAATATGTATTTTTAAAGATTAAAGTATATCCAGCACCATTTACTATTTCTTATCCTTTAAGAAGTCTCCTCATACTTAGTGTTGGCTCTTAAATTAGGCTGGTTTGAAGATAAATAAGATGATCTTTTCTTGGAGCCAAAGATATTCTCACTGTCTCCAAGAGCTGGCTGGCATAGACCATTAACCAACCATTAGCTTCTTGGTACTAGGGCCTCATCTTTACAAGCACTAATTACACATCTTTTTTGAAACAAACTGCTATGGTCTTGAAATACAATGGTTGCTCCCAACAGGGCAGGTAACTGCTCAGCCAATAGAATGTTACTAGAGAACAGGTCAGGTTCAGATGCTGAAGCATCTTCCAAAGCTTTTAGTTGTTGAAGATTTGTCCACTAACCTCTTAGATGAAGGCTCCGTGTATCCCTTTGGTCACTGGGGCCGTTTTCTGCCATCAAGTTGTATGGGGCAGCTGCCACTTGGCCCTGTAAGCCAGCTTCATTATAATCAGAGCCCCTGAATTAGTTTCCTGTTACTACTGAAACAAATCACCACACACTTAGCGATTTAAGACAACACAAATTTATTTTCTTGCAGTATCATTGATCAGCAATCTGAAATCAAAATGTTGGCAGTGCCGTGTTCCTTCTGGAGGTTACAGGAGAGAATATATTTCCCTGCCTTCTCTAATTTCTAGAAGCTGCCTGCATTCCTTGGCTTGCAGTCCTTCCACACATTATTCCATTTTGCTTTTGTCATTATATCTCCTATTGTGGTCAAGTCTCCCTCTTATAAGGGCACTCTATTCTGATCATCCAGGTTAATCTCCCCATCTTGAGATCCTTAATCACATCTGCAAAGTCCCTTTTGCTATCTGAGGTAACATTCACAGGTTCCAGGGAATAGAATGTGAACATCTTGGGGGACCATTATTCAGCCTATCAGTCCCACATTTCTTTACACTGCCTTCATGAAGGGTGATAGGAGGGAGCACCCAGCAGGGTCACAGAGTTTGGAAGAGTTCCTAAATAAAGATCTAGAGAGAAGTGAGTAAATTCAGTTCTGTAACCAGTGTGTTCACTCTGAGATCATTGTAAATTGGTCTCATTTCCCTTAGCTCCATATCCTTCCCTCCCAACAATGCTTCTTTTAACACTGAAGCTGAAGTCATTATTAGTACTTCCTCATCCTAAACAACAAATTATTCAAGACAGTAAAATATGCCGGGCATGGTGGCTCACACCTGTAACCCCAGCACTTTGGGTGGCTGAGGCAAAAGGATTGCCTGAGACCAGGGTTCAAAACCTGCATGGACAACTTGGCAAGACCTCATCTCTACAATTAATCAAAAAATTAGCCGGGCATGGTAACATTTGTCTGTGGCTCCAGCTACTTGGAAGGTTGAGGCGGAAGGATCACCTGAGCTCAGTAGGTGGAGGCTGCGGTGGCTGTGAGCGTGCCACTTTACTCTAGCCTGGGCTACAGAATGAGACTCCAACTTAAAAAAAAAAAAAATGATAGTAAGATGCATGGTTCCTACAGGATGAGGTATTCTTTCTCATAAGCCTTTGGCCTACCAAGTATAGTTGTGGTCTGCGGCATGCTCACAGAATGTAAAAGCACCTTATTTTTGTTTAACACTCTATATTCTGTGAAATACTTTCACATCCTTCAGCTCATCTGGCCATAGGAAAAGGAAAGTGGTGTTATTTCAGTTGTATGGATTAGTAAACTACAACTGAATGGAGGGTAAATGACATAACACAAGATACGTGGTAGACACCAGCCACATGGATGAAATAAATGAGATTTACATGTTATTGACAGAATTTACTGAAAGTTGAGACTATTTTAATGTGGGGGGGTACACATAAAGAAAGAATCAGCTGAGGTTTGTAGCTTGAGCAATGAGTTAATCCTACCAAATGAGATATGACTAGGTTTGAAATAAGGATGAGCCGGGCTCGGTGGCTCGGCCTGTAATCCCGCGCTTTGGGAGGCTGAGGTGAGTGGATTGTCTGAGCCCGCAGGTTCGAGACCCGCCTGGGCAATTCAGCAAGACCTCATCTCTACAATAAATCAAAAAATCAAGCCGGGCTTGGTGGCTCAGCCTGTAATCCCACGCCTTGGGAGGCTGAGGTGAGTGGATTGCCTGAGCACGCGGGTTTGAGACCCGCCTGGGCAGGCAAAACCTCATCTCTACAATAAATTAAAAAAAACTAGCCGGGCGTGGTAGCGCGCGCCTGTAGTTCTGGCTACTCGGAAGGCTGAGGCGGAAGGATCGCCGGAGCCCCGCAGGTCGAGGCTGCGGTGGCCGGAAGCGGCCACTGCACTCCAGTCTGGGCGACGGAGTGAGACGCCAACTCAAAAAAAAAAAAAAAAAAAAAAAAAGGAAAGGTCCATGTGGGTATTGGAACTCGGTAAATACTGCAGAGACTTGTCATTAAACAAAAACCCAGAACCTCAGGCTCTGAGTGGTGGAAGCCGAACTGAGCACCACCCCCTCTCCCTGGCATAAATCTAAGCATCAAGGTAAAGGCAACAGAAATCCTTTCATTAGCCAAGGACATCACAAGAAAGGTGGAAAGGTCTTCTAGGGTCAAAGACCATCTTTCTAGGGAAAGTAAGAGAATCAACCAGGAGTGGTAGCTCATGCTTATAATCCCAACACTTTGGGAGGCCAAGGTGGAAGGATTGCCTGAACCCAGGACTTCAAGACCTCGTCTCTGGAAAATAAAAAATTAGGCTAGGCATAGTGATTCATGCCTGCAATCCCAGCACTTTGGGAAGCTGAGGCCAGAGAATCACTTGAGACCAGGAGTCCATCCCAGGCCAGCCTGGGCAACATAGTGAGACCTCATCTCTACAAAATATAAAAAATAAAAGTAAAGAAATTCCAAAGAGAGCAGAACATCCACCTGTATCATACACAGCTGTGTGGTCTCTCTCAATCTTTACACCAGGCAGGCACAAGAGCCCATCCTGAAAAACTAACATGAAACTGGTCTGGTCCCAACCAAGTGCATGCATTTCACAGAAAACCATTCCCACCAAAGATAAGCTCATGGTAAAAAAAAAAAAAAAAAAAAAAAAAAAGTACTAATTTCATGAAGTAAATAACTGCTATAAAAGAAAATTAATAAGCACAAACAAATACAACAAAATTTAGAATCAAGAACTACAGATATAAAGCAATCTCGGAGATCTTAAAATCATATAATTTAAACATCAGTAATAGGAAGGAATAAAATGCATAAAAGAAGGGAAGGAAAGAATATGAAAGCCAAGCACGGTGGTGCATGCCGTAATCCCAGCAGGTTGAGAGGCGTAGGTGACAGGATTACCTGAACCCAGGGGTTCAAGACCAGCCTGGGCAACTTGGCGAGACAGTGTCTCTAAATAAATTTTAAAAATTAGCTGGGGGAAAAAATTAGCTGGGTGTGGGGGCTTGTGCCTGTAGTTCCAACTACTTGGTAGGCAGGGGTGGAAAGACCTCCCAAGCCTTGCAGAAAGTAAAGGTTGTGGTAGCCATGAGCATATCACTGCATTCCAGTCTGGGCAACAGAGTGGGAACCCAACCCAGAAAGTAATCCCATAACCCTAGTGCTTTGGGAAGCCAAGGTGGGAGAATCACTTGAGACCAGGTGTTCAAGGCTACAGTGAGCTATGACTGTGCCTCTGCACTCCAGCCTGGGTGACAGGATGAGACCCTGTTTCCAAAAAAAAGAGAAAGAAAGAAAGACCAAAGTGATATCTGAGCAATAAAGAAACCAAACCCAGAAGGGAGGTGTATAATGCAAAAACCAAATGGTGAACTGAGAATTGGTGAAAAAGTTGGTAAATCTAAACAATATTGATCGTAAAATTATGAGAAACTGGGAGGGTTTTTTAAAGGTGGAACTAAAAAATTACCTAGCAATAATGTAAAAAAAAAAAAAGGGAGATTTTAGGAGTAAGCACATTCTGAGTTCCTTGTATTGTTTGAGAAAATAATAGGGATATCGATTAGATCTAAATCTTTAGTCATGCAGGATAATTATCACAAAATGAATAGAAATAGAACGTTTAACTTCTAAACAGAGATGGGAGAAAGAGGTATGTAAAAAAGCAAAGAAAAACGTAGTAAATAGGTGGAAAAAATAACAAATCCAGATATGTCAGTTATCATAAGAAACATGAATGACCATAAAGAAAATCTCCCACATACTCCTAAGGAAAAAAAAATACACCAAGATGTCCATCATGACTTTGTTCTTAATAGAAAAAAATTAGAAACAACCCAAATTTATCATCCTTAGGAGACTAGATAAATGTACTGCAACATATTTATAATTTGGAACTCTCTAGAGGGGTTAAAAGGAAAAGAAATTGACTTATGTGTGAAACTGATTTGTATATATTGATACACGGATGAGGCCCAAAATTATAATAAGTGAAAAGAACAAGTTGCAGAATGATGTATACATAGTATAATGCCATTTGTTTACATTGCTTAAACCCACAAACACTGCTACATATCATTCATAAACAAACAATAGAAACAAGAATGGAGAGGATACACATGCATCTGGAAAGGGAAGAGGATGTTCAATTGTATCTTTAAATGCCTTCTTTCTTTATATCTGGAGCAAAGACAACTAAAATGTGGCAATGTATCCATTACAGGTGGTGTCTCTAAAATACATTTTTTAAAATATTAGCTGGGGGAAAGAAAATTAGCCGGTGTCATGGCTTGTGCCTGTAGTTTAACATGTTTCATAATAAAATGTAGGATTGACTCAAAATATTATAGAGCTGGGATGTCCAACAATTAAATAACATTACATTATTCTTCGTGCATGCGTGTGAGAAAGGGCCTTACTCGGTTACCCAGGCTGTAGTGGAGTGATATGATCATAGCTCACTATACTCTCAAACTCCTTGGCACAAAGGGAACCTCTCTGCCTCAGCCTCTTGAGTAACTGGGACTGCAGACATGCCACCATGCTTGGCTAATTTTTTTACTTTCTGTAGATATGGGGTCTATGTTACCTAGACATGAGTCACTGCCTAGCCATATATTTACATTATAATTTGAATTAAATTAAGTTAAAATTTCAGGTTTTCAATGGGTCTAGCCACATTTCAAGTGCTCAGTAGCTGCACGTGGGCTGAACATGGTGGTTCATGCCTATAACCCCAGGACTTTGGGAGGTGGAGGTGGGAGGATTGCTTGAGCCCAGAAGTTCGACTCCAACCTGGGCAACATACCAAGAATTCATCTCAACAACAACAACAACAACAACAACAACAACATTAGCCTGGTGTGGTGGTGCATGCCAATAGGGAGGCTGAGTTGGGAAGATCACCTGAGACCAGAAGTTTGACATGACTCAAAAAAAAAAGTCGCATGTGCCTAGTAGCTACAGTGTTAGAAAGTACAGTACTGTTTTAGACTATTTCCATTATCACAGAAAGTTCTAGAGGGCAATCATAGAGCCTCAAGACCACCGAGCTTCACATCACTTCTCCTGTTTAATACCATAAGTAGATATTAATGGTAGCTATATGTAAAATGTTGACCATCTATGCTCTGAGCACAGAGCAATAGTTATAGACCTCTACAGGAATTTGGTTAAGGGTTGTTATTATGTTGTGTTGTGCCCAATTATGTGAAGTTTCTGGAAGTTAATTGAGATTTTCCTGCAGTATTTCAACTGATAACAGCCATGGCCACTTAAAACTGGTAATAATGATAGAGGTGTTCTAGACACTACATATTTGATTCCTCAGCTGTTCCAATTCTACCCGGTGACTTGTCAAGGCATAAATCTGGCAAAATGAACATAAAGGAAGACATTCCTTGGTTTTTCTCATTTACTGAAGTAAGTGCCGTAAACAGTTATCCAAATGGCCTGTAATTCACTAAGAATGAACAACAACAACAAAAACCCATTACAAAAGCATTAGGAAGGTTGGAAAAGCCAGCCTTGGCTTCAGGAAGAGACAGACTTGAGACTGTACCCTTAGAATTACTGCTGGCCATGAATTTCTTTCCATTTGGGCTTTAATTGGCTTTCTCTACAGCACCAATTTTCCTGAATCTCCTCTAACTGTCTAATCAAGGATGAGCTGTGAAATACACCAGAGCAAAAGTGAACCGGGTTCTGAAGGCAAATGTTCCCAGAATACAGTAGTTTTACCAGCCATCAGCAGGATAACCCATGGAAAATTATTTGGGTCACTGAAGGCTTTGGGAGGTATAAAGCCACTGATTATGTTCTCCTAAGTAGCAAGTCAGTTTCAATACCACAGTTTCATGAGTGAGAGATAAATTCATTCATTCGATTGCTATATTTTTGAGCACCTACCTGAGATCAGGCACTGTCCTGGGAACTCCAGCAATAGAGACAAATGTGGCCCCGCCCATTCTCGTGTTTCTGATAACCCACCGGGAAGAGCTGTCATCCTGGCCTAATCCTAGAAACCAGAAATGCTAACAGGGCATTTGGAGGCTTGGAGAACAGTGGAGTCATGTTCCCTTTGTAAGTAGAGTTGGGGTCTTTGTAAAAGGCGATGATGAGGGAGAGAGAATGAGAGAAGCATTGGGGCAAGAAAAGGACATTGTTCGTTGTCCTTCCACCCACAGCACGTTTGAGAAAGGGATAGCAAGCGTTACATGAGGAGAAACGAGGCCATCCAGGAGTGAGCGGAATGAGGTGTGGGGAGCCCCAAGAAACCTTCTGGAAGACTGTGGTTTGCAAACTGAGCTTCTCAGAGTCCCAGGATTCTGGAGAGGTGCTCCCAGGGATTCCAGGAGAGGAGATTGGGAGGGAAAAGTGCCACCCACTACATAGCAGCTGGAGTTTTCTGCTTTTTACATTGGGTTTGGATGAATAAAATCGCATTAGGAAAGAAGGAAGGAAGAAAAGAAGGAAGGAAGGAAGGAAGAGAAGGAGGGAGGGAGGGAGGGAGACGAGAGTTTGAAAATATCTGATTTAAAGAATGAGCAGAGAAGAGTGAGTCAGGTATGGCAGCTCACACCTAGTCCCAGCACTTTAGGAAGTCGAGGCAGGAAGATTGCTTGAGCCCAGCCTGGGCAACATAGCAAGACCTCGTCTCTACAAAATCAGAAAATTAGCCAGGCATGGTGGTGCATGCCTATAGTCCCAGCTACTCAGGAGGCTGAGACAGAAGGATCACCTGAGCCCAGGAGTGAGTGAGCTGTGATCATAGGACTGCACTCCAGCCTGGGCGACAGAGTGAGACAAAACAAAACAAAAACAAAAACAAAACTAATGGGCAGAGGAAAGAAGGGTAGTAGGTGATAAAAATGTGAGCAGAAGGAGGAAAATCTGCAGACCTGGAAGCCTGAGGAATGAAACTTTCCAGAGGGGAGAAGCGGCCAAAGGTTTGGTAATGCCAGAGGTAGGTCAGAGGAGAATGGACGAGTGCCCACGGCGTCTACCGACACTGTGATCTTGGCAGGAACAGGCTGGAGTGGTGCCAAGGGTCAGCCCCAAACAGCCATGGATTAAGAGGTCCGTGAAGAAGTGAGGCAGCTGAGACCCTTCACTTCTTCGCTGTGAAGAGGATGGGGCTTGGATGGTGTCAGTTTCCCCATTGTTTACATGTCGTCCAAGGATTCATGCACAAAGGGCCTTCCATCACTGCAGCGTGGTGGACAACAGGGGCTCATTCGTGGCAGAAACAGACAAATCCTTCTTCAAAGGGAGAGGCAGGAATATAAGGAGCCGTGGGCTGGGGGGAGCGCTCGGCAGACTCTTGCCTTCTTCCCTGGAAGGCCGGGTGTTTGGGTTTTTCTTTTTTTTTCACTTTGAGGAAGAGGATATTAATCTTCGCAGAAAGTCCGTGTGTCCGATGGGAGCTGCAGTTAGCAGCTCTCCTCTGTCTCTAACACGTTAATGAACGTGGAATCAGCAGGAGAGACATGACTCCTCCCTCCCATATTCTGGATCCTGCTGGTAGCAAGGACATAAATGCTGCTGACTGGCTGCCTGATGGCCCATGGAAGTCACTGAGGTGACATCATTCGTGCTGGAGCCCTCCAAAGAGCTTCTACCTTCGTTCTTAGACCCAGAGAAAAGTACCAGGAGGAATCAGAACGCAACAACTAGACAAAAATAAAAACTCCTTAAGGAAGGAAACATTGGAGAAGTTACAGGGAGAAAAAATCAAGAATCCTAATTGTCATTTTGCTAAGTGTAGCTCTGAAATTCAAGTTGTTTGACCACAAGGACATGGTGAGAAGTCAGAAATACTCCTGTAACAGTGGCCTGTGCCTGTAATCCTGACACTTTGGGAGGCCAAGGTGGGAGAATTGCTTGAGCCCAGGAGTTTAAGGCCAGCCTGGGCAACAGAGTAAAACCTCTTCTCCAAAAAAAAAAAAAAAGCCAATCTTAGACAAGGTAGCATGAGAAAGGAAAAAAAAAGATAAAAAAAAAAATTAGCCAGGCGTGATGGTGCACACCTGTGGTCCCAGCTACTTGGGAGGCTGAGGCAGAAGGATTATCTGAGCTTGGGAGGTCAAGGCTGTGGTGAATCATGATCATGCCACTGCACTCCAGCCTGGGCAACAGAGTGAGACCCCAGGTCAAAACAAGCAAAAACAACCCAGCTACCTCTGGCTCTAAAAAATATGAAATGAATGAGTAATAATTGAGTGAATGATAAAGGAATAATGAATTGACATTATATTTTAGAAATGTTAAGTCCCATTAGAGGCTTTCGTTCCTTCCCCGGTTTAGTTTCAGAATCACTTCTTTGCCCGTACACAACTATTAGCCAGACAGTCTTGTTAGTGCCCAGAGACTCAGTGCTCAAAGAGTGATAACCAGGCAAGTTCTGGCATCTTCTTCTTAGGAACACAATAAACTGTGCACGTTTTGAAAATGTTTATCCACAAGTTGTAGGAGATAGTCAGTGGAGAGCAGATAAAGAACACTATTTTGTGGTTAGATAAATAATAGCATAGCCACAAAATGGTGTGCAAGGCAATCCATTAAGAAACATGATATTAGGCCAGGCAAGGTGGCTCAGCCTCGCATTTTGGGAGACTGAGTTGGGAGGACTGTTTGAGGTCAGGAGTTTGAGACCAGCCTGGGCAACAGAGCAAGATCCTGTCTCTATAAACTTTTTTTTTCTTTTGAGTTGGAGTCTCACTCTGTCACCCAGGCGGGAGAGCAGTGTCATGCTCCCAGCCACCATAGCCTTGACCTGCTGGACTCAGGCGATCCTTCTGCCTCAGTCTTCCAAGTAGCTGGAAACACAGGCACATGCCACCACACCTGGCTGATTTTATTTATTAATTGTAGAGATGAGGGCTCATCAAATTGCCCAG
The DNA here is from genome assembly GCA_963574415.1 of Tarsius wallacei. Classification (NCBI taxonomy): domain Eukaryota; kingdom Metazoa; phylum Chordata; class Mammalia; order Primates; family Tarsiidae; genus Tarsius; species Tarsius wallacei. The sequence goes on from CAUYQG010010197.1 coordinate 12,081, forward strand.
GCTTGTCTTGAACCCCTGGGCTCAGGCAATCCTCTCGCCTCTGCCTCCCGAAGTACTGGGATTACAGGCATGAGCCTCGGCACCCAGCTAAAAAAAAATGTTTTAAGAAATGCGTTGAGTGTAGTGGCACGTGCCTATAGTCCTAACTATGTGGGAGGCTGAGGGAGGAGGATCACTAGAGCCCAGGAGTTTGAGTCTGCAGTGAGCACACTACTTCACTCCAGCCTGGGCAACAGAGTGAAACCCTGTTTAAATAAATAATAAATAACATCGTAAAAATCATGATAGTAAAGAGTTAAGAATGACAATGTGAAGTGGGAAAGACGTCTGCGTGAATATTATTAATAATAATTGACTGTGGGAGACAGGATTATGGATAACTTCTTTCTTCTTTTTTATACTTTCTTATGTTTCCAAAATTTTCTTCAGTTAGCATTCATGATGTTCAGGATTGGCACACGTAGGCTGGACGCAGCAACTCACTCCTGTTTGGTGCAAATACTATGTAATTGATCACCTTCCAGTCCTGTGCTCCATAACCACAGCTTGAAAGCTTCCAGCCAGCAAGGGTGATTGCCAGGGAAATTGACAAAGGTACAATCAAGGCTTCTCTTCATTTTCTTCTCTCTCTCTCTCTTTTATTTTTTTAACTTTTGGAGTGCTAATTGTCAAGCACTTATGACACACAACTGGTAAGAGTATGACGCTCAGAATAGGAAAAGCTCTCATATGGGAATTAGAAGTCAAAAGGAGATTACCTGGGGTGGGCACTGGGGGACTCATGCCTGGCAATCATACTCTACATTTTGATCATGCTGGTAATTCTATGGGTGTAAACATATGTATACATTTTACTCTATGCAGATACCTCAGTTTTTTGTTGTTGTTGTTGTTGTTTTTGGAGTCAGGGTCTCACTCTGTCACCCAGCTGGAGTGCAGTGGCATGATCACAGCTCAATACAGCCTCGAACTCCTGGACTCAGGCAATCCTCCCACCTCAGTCTGCCGAGTACCTGGGACTACAGGCATGGGCCACCATGACAAGCTACTTTTTTGACCTTTTGAAGAGAGGAGGTCTCACTATGTTGCCCAGGCTGGTCTTAAACTCCTGGGTTCAAGTGATCCTCCTGCCTTGGCCTCCCAAAGTGCTGGGATTACAGGCATGAGCCACCATGGTCAGTGATAACTCCATTTTTAAAATAAAGTTTTAAACGTTTCTCAAAACAGTTACTTTGAAGGGAGATCCTTCTGTGGGATGGTGAGCAGTTTCCCATTCCCACAAAATCTCCTGTTCCATCTTCATGGGGCAACCTGAGTGATGAAGAACCTTGGAAGGAGAAAGAGTTTCCAGTAGCTATTTTCGGTGATGAGACCATGAGAATGAACCTGCGTTGGGTTCAACTTTATAATTGGCCAATAGCCCCCTTCAGTGCCAATCATAATAACAATGGCTAATGCGGTTTTTGTTTTTATTTTTATTTTTATTTTTAGTCAGATTCTCACTCTGTTGCCCAGGCTGGAGTGCAGTGGCACAATCAAGGCTCAACACAGCCTTGACCTCTAGGCATCAGGTGATCCTTCCATCTCAGCCTCTCTAGTAGCTGGGGCTATAGACATGTACCACCATACCCAGCTAATTTTTTATTTTTATTCTTTGTTTTTTTGTAGAGATCGGGTATCACTATGTTGCCTAGGCTGGTCTTGAACTCCTAGGCTCAAGTAATCCTCCTGCCTTGGCCTTCCAAAATGCTGGGATTAAAGGCATTGAGCCATCATGCCCAGCAAAGCACTTTTATTTTTTTTTAGCATTGTTCTAATTACTTCACATGGTTTAATTTATTTAACCCCTGAAAACCTGAGGTGATGTTAAGCTTCCCATTTTTCCAATAAGGCAACTGAGGTTAAGAGCCTGATTCTAGATCACACAGCTGAGGGGTGGCAGAATCAGGATTTAAACCCAATAAACCTGCCTCCCATGCACCCACCTGTTAATTTCTTCGCACTGGATAACAGGACGTGGCCCCCACTTCCGGGTCTTCAAGTACTAATCCTGTGAAAGAGACAGACAGGTGAAGGTCCAAATGTGTGACCCATGTGACCCACATTCCTACCCTTTCCAGGGCAGGCACATTATGGGACTTATCTGATGTGAAGTTAAACTAAGGGCCATAAACAGAACTGATTGCAGAAGATCCTGAAGGGGAAACTCGCCAGGCGGTTCTGGGGCTGCAGTGTGGTTGGTCAAGCCAAAGGAGTCCCCTGTCCCATCAGAGAGATGGAAACCCAAAGCTCATATGTGATAACCCATTATCACCAAACTCTGCAAGCCAAGTCCAGCCCTGACGAGAGAAGTATCGAAGTCCTAATGTGTAGCTCGTTGCCCTTGGAAATTAATTACCCTGACCCCACCCTGTCTGGGCATGTGGCTTCACACACACACACACACACACACACACACACACAATCTGCAGCAAGACCTGTGCACAATGATCTACTCATCTCTGAATTACTATGGACTGATCTGTGGAGTCAATTCGTCGGGACCGGGTGTGGTGGCTCATGCCTGTAGTTCCAGCACTTTGGGAGGCTGAGGCAGGAAGATCACTTGAATCCAGAAATTGTAGCTTGGGCAAGATAGTGAGTTCTCGTCTCTATAAAAATAAAAAACAAATTAGCCAAGTGTGGTGTGGTGCATTTTTAGTCCCAGCTACCCAAGAGGCTGAGGCAGAAGGATCTCCTGATTTGAGGAGGTTGAGATTGTGGTGAGCCATGATTGTGCCACTGCACTCCAGCCTGGATAACAGAGTGAGACCTTGGCTCAAAAATAAAAGAAAAGAAAAGAAAAAAGAAAAAGAAAAAGAAAAAATTTGCCAGACCTTGGGGAGGGAGGTGCTTTACAAATCACACAGCCAGGTCAGGCGTTTTGGCTCACGCCTGTAATCCCAGCACTTTGGAAGACAGAGGCGAGAGGATGGCCTGAGTCCATGGGTTCGAGACCAGCCTGGGCAACATGGTGAGACCTCGCTGCTACAATCAGTCAAAAAATTACCCGGGTGTGGTGGTACATACCTGTACTTCCAGCTACTTAGAAGGTTGAGGCGGAAGGATCGCCTGAGCCCAGTGGGTCGAGGCTGCGGTGGCCGTGAGCGTGCCACTGCACTTCAGCCTGGGTGACAGAGTGAGACTGTGTCTCAAAAAACCCCCCCAAAAAACAAACTGCACGGCCCTTGCCTGTATGAGTGAGAAGGCTGACACCCAGAGCAGGGTTGTTAGAAGGGATTTGGATTTCCAGGAACTCGGACTCCAGACCCACCCAATGTCTGCCGAATTGTTTGATAAGTTTGGGGCCACAAAAATGCTTCTCTAGCATCTAAGCTCATGCCACGTGTGTCATGACCATGGCCTCCACTGAGACCCTGCACCCCCATGACTGCTCCTTGTCACATTGTGGAGGCCAACACAATCTGGGAAGCAAACCAGAGGCAGTCTCAGGCTGCAGGTGGGGCGGGACTCCACAGTGCTCCCTGAGAGGTTGCTCAGGGCCAGTTCCTGGGGCTGGGGCCAGCAGGGCAGAGCACAGCAGGTTCCTGGCCGGGCGAGAGTTCTGCATCCTCCCGCCTTCCTCCAAGCCCTCACACAAACTTTCTTCTTCCTGGAACCTGTCTCCTCTCCACCTTGCTACTTCCTCCTCTCCTTATCAGAGAGCAGACATCCATCAGAACGATACAGTGCCAAGCCAGGGGGCTCTGGAGTCAACCACCTGCCGACCTTCCTGAGACCCTGACCCGCTTACTCACTGGTTTCCAAGCATTCTTTGTCTACAAATGAAGAGTCTCATGGAATTATCAAAGGGTCTGGAAGAGACCGCATATATGTAAATACACATATACACACATAACACTGCCTTTTTTTGGTTGGGTTCTTCGTCTGTTTCCCAGGCTGGAGTACAGCAGCAGGATCACAGCTCACTGCAGCCTCGACCTCCTGGGCTCAGGCCACCCTTCTGCCTCAGCCTCCCGAGTGGCTGGGACTATAGGCGTGTGCCACCACGCCCAGCTAATTTTAAATTTTTTGTAGAGGCAGGGTCTCGCTATGTTGCTCAGGTTGGTCTCGAGCTCCTGGGCTCCAGTGATCCTCCCACCTTAGCATCCCAGAGTGCATCTTGGATTACAGGCATGAGCCACCACACCTGGCCTACACTGCTTTTTAAAAATGAGATAGGCTCACCAAGAAAAAAATGAGCCATCTCCACCATTTTCATCCTTCTCCCTCTCCTACCCAAGTCAGGCTTTCCATTCGGGGATCTGCCAACTGAAAGAGCTTTTGGGCTTTCGGGACCCTAGATCACTCAGTCTTTACATAAGATGTTCCTCTGCCTGGTGCTACTTTCTCCTTCCCCCTCTTTACCTGGCCAATTCCTATGAATACATTAGCACTCACAGCCCAAGTGTCCTTCAGTCTTAGCAGTCCTTCCTTATCAAGAAACCCTCCCCATTCTAAGACCCCCGAGGATCACGCCCATAGGCCCTAGGACACAGGTGCATCCTGGGGCTTCTGCCTCCTTATCACTCCCCAACTGTGTAGAGATGGTTAACCACTGGAACCCCAAGCCTAGCAGAGCACCTGGCCTAGAGTGGGTATTCGTGGGTGAATGTCCCGGTGTCCAAAACGAGACTCTAAGATGTCCTGAGTCACATTCAAGTGTGAGTGACTTAATATCACCCTCCCCGAAGACTTTGCTTAAAGGTGAAGGAAAAGGCAACACAGAAAGATAAACTGCCAGTGGTCAAATTTCTGGGACTAGATGATAAGTAAGCACAAGGATAGTGTCCTTCCTAAGGCTTCTGAGATAAGAGACAGGACCCTTCCTCCTGAAGGCCTAAGCAGCTATCAGATGCCAGTGCTCCATGGATTTCTTAGATTTCTGGAAAGTGCTGGAGGGTGGGGGAGGGATGGGGTTCCAGATTCCCTGCCCCCTGACAAGAAAGTCCTGTTACTGTGTGTTTTCCATTCTGGGCTTCTGTGCAAGACGGAAAAAACCTAACACATTTTAAAGAGGTTTCTTCTGAGCCCATAGCAGTGACTGCAGCCCCTGGGAAAACACAACCCAAGACCCTTGCATAAGTGGCCCAAGGCCGTGAGGGTTCAACTCTGTGTGACACATTACACAAATTGAAGTCACAGGCACTCACATATCGATACATAAAGGTCACACATTGGCTTGGCCCAAAAGGTAGGATGGCTGGAAGCAGAAGCTCAACTTGGTGGGTTTAGAGGGTCTCAATTGGTTAAAGTAGTCAAGCTTTGTCTAAAAAATGTAGGGTCAACAGAAAGGAATGCTTCAAGTGAAGATAAGGAAATCTGCTAACGAATACACTGAGATACACTGATACACTGGGTCAGAGCACCCCGCAGGGAGGAGAGGGTGGCTGAACCCTTGTCGGCATGGTCTTACGTCCTGTCTCTTACTGTATCAAAGAGTCTGGGTTTTCGGTCATGTGATCTCTATTTTAACATTCATGGTGGTCAGTTGTTGTGCCTGACCTCCAAAAGGGAGTAGATTTAACGAGGTATGTCCGACCTCTCTTGGTATTGCCGGGAATTCCATTGTTAAGGTTTTTCTGGCATTCCCTTGGCCAAGAGGCGGTCCATTCAGTCTGCGAGGGCTTAAGACTTTATTTTTACTTTTTATAAATTAAAAAAAAAGTGTGGTTGGTTTTTGTAGCGATGAGGTCTCACTGTGTTGCCCAGGCTGGTCTCGAACTTCTGGCCTCCCAAAGCGCTGGGATTACAAGCATGAGCCACTATGCCTGGCAAGACTTTATTTTTAGTTAACAGTTCTTTTTTTTTTTCTTTTTTGAGTTGGAGTCTCACTGTTTCGCCCAGACGGAAGGGCAGTAGCACGCTCACAGCCACCGCAGCCTAGACCTGCTGAGTTCAGGAGATCCTTCTGCCTCAACCTTCCAAGTAGCTGGAACTACAGGCACGTGTACCACATCTGGCTAATTTTTTGATTTATTGTAGAGATGTGGTCTCGCCAAGTTGCCCAGAATGGTCTTGAACCTGTGAACTCAGGCAATCCTCTCACCTTGGCCTCCCAAAGTGCTGGGATTATAGGAGTAAGCCACCACACCCGGACAGTTGACAGTTCTATTGAAAAAAATTGATCCAGTTCAACTCACCCCTATAATAGATGAGGACAGTGGAGCTCAGAAAATTAAAGCGATTGCCCAAAATAACCTAGTAAGTGCCCCGATCTGTCAATTCTCCCACCAGTGCTTCACTCCTTGCGTTGGCCTCCATGGCACACTGTGCCCTCGGCAGGTACATGGCTGAAGGGCTTCCTGCATGTTCCACACCTCCAGGGCAGAGAACTCTGGCCACAAGCCTCTGCACCCCTCCCAAAGCCACTCTCCCTTAAAGAAGAGGAGGACTGGGTCCGAGGTGGGAGGTTGCTTAAGGCCAGGAGTTCAGGACCAACCTGGCCAACATAGCGAGACCCTTTCTCTAGTTTGAAATACATTTTTAAAAAGAAGAGGGGAAAGCTGATGTAGTGAAATCACCCGATTTTGCGATTCCTTTTTTTAGATGATAAAACCGGGACATGGATTCTGTAGGTCCTTGGCAGTAGAACCCAGGTCTTCCCAACAGCATCGTACACAGCTGCGTGCTACAGTGTAACGTGAGCACCATGTGTTCAAGAAATTCAGAGGAGGCTGACTTCCGGCTGAGGAGGGAGGGAGGCCCGCCAGGGGCTGGGGAGCAGGCGGGTTCCCAGGCCTGGCTCTAACAGCATGGTCAGGGTGTGCTTCAGAATTACAACATCTGTTTCCTGAGCCTCTGAAAAAAAAATTTCTGTGATTGCTGTGTTCCTCCTGCTAAGATCATTTGGAGTAATTCTCTCCCTAAGTGTCAGGGTCCTTCCGGGTCCTTATATCAAATTAAATATTACCTACTGACTCAGGCCTGCCTGCCACCAAGCCAAAGAAGGAACACAAATAAAAGGCACAAAGGGTTCTACCAGCCTGGGGGATGTTTTCTCTATTTGTGTCTTCTGGAAACCAGCTGACAGAAAACAATAGTCCTTTAAGGATTTACTACCCCCTGGGACTACAAATTACCATAGGTGCCGTGAAAGCCCAAGACAAAACACTCCCCAGGAGGAAAATTAACGAGAGTGATTTCATTTTATGAGGTTCCTGACTCTTAAAGTGCCCGTCTCTTCTAATATTTTTGCATTTTGTTTTCCATGCGTTGCATCTATCTCCACTGTTGTTACTGTAGGAAACGCGGCCTTGTCTACTGAGGCAATGGAAGGGTGTGAGGCATACCCAGAAGAAATAATCTGGCCGGGCACAGTGACTCATGCCTGTAATGCCAGCCCAGGCTGAAGTTGGATGATTGCTTGGGCCCAGGAGTTCGGGACCAGCCTGGGCAACAACCTTGTCTCTACAAAATATCCAAAAATGAGCTCGATGTGGTAGAGTGTGCCTTTTGGTTTCAGTTACTCAGGAGGCTGAGGAAGAAGGATCACCTGAGCCCAGGATGTGGCGACTGTGATAAGCCATGATTGTACTCTTCTAGCCTGGGCGATAGAGGGAGAAAGAAGGAAAGAAAGAGAGAGAGAAGGGAGGGAGGAAGGAGAGAAAGAGAGGGAGGGGGGAGAGAGATAGAGAGAGAGAGAGAGAGAGAGGGAGGGAGGGAGGGAAAGAGAAAGAGAGAGAGAGAGAGAGAGAAAGAGAAAGAAAGAAAGAAAGAAAGAAAGAAAGGAAGAAAGGAAGGAAGGAAGGAAGAAAGAAAGAAAGAAAGAAAGAAAGAAAGAACGAACCATCACAGCTAGTGCTCCTCCAAATACTTTACATGCGAGAATGTGTTTAATCCACACAAGAGCTCCACCTTGGGGTAGATACTCTCTCCATAATCCTCATTCTACTGTGAAGGAGACTGAGG
>CAUYQG010010199.1:0-15856 GCA_963574415.1 Tarsius wallacei
GTTCCAGCTACTTGGAAGGCTGAGGCGGAAGGATCGCCGGAGCCCAGCAGGTCGAGGCTGCGGTGGCCGGGAGCGGCCACTGCACTCCAGTCTGGGCGACAGAGTGAGACTCCAACTCAAAAAAAAAAAAAGAAAAGAAAAACACATTCGTTCATAAAAATCACCTTCTACAAGAGGAAAACAGTACACAATTAGTTGATCATATATTAGGTGATAACAAAAGCTAAGCAGAAAAATGAAATAGATTAAGGAGACAGAGCAGTGAGGTATGAATGCTATTTTACATAGGTTGTCAGGCAAGTCCTCTGTGATAAGAAGTTATTTGAGCAGAGACTTTAATACGAGGAGGCATTCCATGTGCCTTTCTGAAGTGAGAGCATTCCAGGTAGAGTAAATAGCAGGTACCCAGGCCTTGAGGAGGATGTGCATTTGGTTTGTTCAAAGACAGCAAGGAACCTGCGGTCCTAAGTGAGGGGGGGCAATGAAATTGGAAAAATAGTGAGGACCTGTGTTGTGTAGGGCCTGTGGTCATAGCAAGGATTCAATAAAGCTAGTAAAATTTTGATGCCTAAATCAAATAAGATAACTATAAGAAGGAAAAATCACAGGCCAGTCTCATTCATGAACATTATAAAAGTCTTAACATAATCCTAGCCAAACTAAATCCAGATATATATAGTATACATATTTAAATCACATTAGATTAATCCCAAGAATGCAAGGATGGTTCAGAATGAAAAGATATTCAAATGGCATTTACCACTGGAGAAAATCCTATAATTGTCTCAATATTTACAGATAAAGCATTTGAAAAATTCAACATTAATTCATAGTTTTTAAAACATCATAATAAATTGGGATTAGAAGTTAACAAACTTCCTTAACCTTATACAAGTTTGCACAAACAACATCCTCATAGAAGAAACGTTGGAAGCACTCCCTCTAAAATCAAAAACAGAACAAAGATGCCCACTCTCAATATTTCCATCAGACATTTTTCCTGGAGGGCAGTCAGTAAGACAAGTGAAGTATAGAGACTGAAGCGCTGAATTGCTGTGTCTATATCCACCTGGCATCATTATCCCTCTTTCCTACAGTCTTCTCTGAATTGTGTAGGAGAAGCCAGAAACTACATTTCCCAGCATCCCCTTCTCTTTATGGCTCTGCATTAAAGTTTGCAGTCACTTGGGATCTGATAGGTAGAGAGGAGTTAAGGCTATTATTCTCCAAATAATGATTTAACCACATGTTTGGGCAGAATTGATATGCCCAGTGAATATATAAGACTACCTGCTTTGTAGCTGCTAGCTGAGACAGCTCATGGAAGCTTCTCAGTTTCTTAGGGTTGCAGCTGTTTTCTGTCAAGAACCGCCAGTTTGCTGCATCATAGCAATCTAATTGGATACACAATAAATGCAAAAAGAATTGAGCAAAAGTCTTAAATATTGGTTTTGTTCTTGTGAAACTAGTATATGAAACACATGTAATTTTGCTAATGTCATTAGAAACCAGATTTTCAATGTGAGAGAAAAAGATCCAAATGCAAACCAAGGAATAAAACCCTGCAAGCATAAATTTACAATGAAAATATGAGTATCAGTTTATGATGATTTTTCTCTTAAAAATGAATGTATTAGGAAATATACTTCCTAGGAAGCTCAGCCTGCTGGAAAATCACCTAAAAATGAAATAGCCTAGAAATAAATGATCAACCCAGTAACATGGAGTATCCTTAATATCCATCAGGGAGATACAAATTAAAACCACAACGACATATCACTTCACACACACTAAGATGATTATGGTAAAAAAAGGCATATAGCAAGTGTCAGTCACATGAGCACAAGGGTGGGATCAGCAGATGCTGGATACTGCTAGGAAAGGGAGGGAAGGAGGAGGGATGGGGGGGCACATCTGGATACCAGGCCCACTATCGGGGTAGGGAGGACCCACTAGAAGGCCAGATTTCACCTGCCTGCAACTTACTTGTGTAGTAAATCCTCACTTGTATCCTATAACTCTAAAATTTTAAAATATGATATATGTATCATATATATGTATATATATATATATATATATAGAGAGAGAGAGAGAGAGAGAGAGAGAGAGAGAGAGAATGAGGATATAGAAGAATTTGAAACAAGGTGCAGTCATTTGGAAATGGCCTGGCAGGTCCTCAGAAGCTTAATCATAGAGTTACCGTAGGACCTAGCAATTTCACCCCTCAGGATATACCCCTCAAAATGAAAGATATGCCCACAAAAAGCTGCACACAAATGTACATAGCAGCATTGTTTATAATAGCCCAAAATGGAAACAACCCAAATATCCATCAACTGATAACTGAATAAGTAAAACGTGGTATATCCATTCAATGAAATATTAATTCAGGAATTAAAAGAATGAAGTACTGGCACAAGTGACAACATGCATGAAACTTTAGAACATTTAAGTGCTAAGTGAAAAGAGCCCATCACAAAAGATCACAAGTTGTATGATTGCATGTGTGTAAAATGTCCCTAACAGACTAATCCGTAGGGATAAAAAACAGCTTAGTGGTTGCCTAGAGCTGTATCATTACCCCTTCCTTCTAGAGTCTTCTCTGAATTGTGTAGGAGAAGCCAAAAACTATTACAGAATCCCCTTCTCTTTATGACTCTGCATTAAAGTTTACAGCCACTTGAATCCGTAATTGAAGAATGGAAGGATTAAAGAGTGACAACAAAGTTGTGATGTTGCTTTTTGAGATAAGGAAAATGTTCTCAAGTTGATTGCAATTATGGTTGTACAACTCAGTGACTATATTAGAAACCACTGAATTAAACACTTTACATGAGTGAAGTTTATGGTGTGCGTAATATATCTCAACAGAGCTATTAAAACTAATAAAATATTTTTTAAATGATTAACAATGAAAGAACTAAAAACACCAAAACTTGGGGGTACAGCCAAAGTAATAGTGAAAGAAAATATTTACAGCCCTAAAAATCATTTTTTAGGACCACAGGAAAGACAAAACAATTGAGCTAATGTCAATTTAAGAAGATTAAAAAAAGAACAGAAACAGATTTAAGACCCCCCCAAAAAAGGTGATAAAAAGAAATACTGAAGATTAAAAAAAATCATGAGAAAAAGGAAACAAAATAAAAACAAAACAAAAATGATAAAATGAAAGCCTGATTCTTAGAAAAGATTAAGAGAGATGCTTAACAAAATAACTCTCTGGCAAGGCTGACAAATAAAAGAAAAGGAACAGTTAAACATTAGAAACAGAAAAATATGATGCAAAGGAAGATGCAGTAGAAATTTAAAAAGTCAGAAGGGAATTTGTGGCACAATTTTATATCTATAAACTATAAATGAAATGGCTAATTTTCTAGAAAAAAATACAATTTTCTGAGGTTGGCTGAATTTTAGAAATAGAAAAATAGAAAAAACAATCAACATTAAAGAAATTGATTTTTTTACTTTATTTTATTATAAAGATGTTGGATACAGGTCACGATTAGGTACATAGAAATGTATGAGCAGGTGAAGCTTGGGCCTCCAAATGACCCCCATATTCCTTGGTTTAGGATCAGTTACCCTTTGTGTTGTTATATGTCCCGCCTCTTCTACCCTCCCCTGGCAGTGCCCCACAGCTGCTGATCCCTTTCTTATGCTTTTGTGATTAAGGTTCAGGTCCCACTTATGAGTGAGAACATGTGGTATTTGGTTCTTTGTTTCTGTGACAGATCACTAAGAATGATTGTCTCCGATTCCATCCAATTTGCTGAGAAGCTCATGATTTTGTCCTTTATGGCTACATAATATTCAATCATGTATATGTACCACATTAAAGAAATTGATTTGACAACCAAATGTCCCTACTCCCCAATCACCTCCCCCAAAAGACACTAATCTTAGATGATTTCCTCAGTGAATTTTATCAAATCTTCAAGGAAAAAAATCATCTCTATCTTATATAACTTCTCGCAGACAATAGAAAAGGATTTCAGACCACCAAATTTGTAAAGTTAATATAGGCTTGATACCAAAATGAAGCAGGAGGGGAAAAAAAAAAAAACTATAAGGTAATCTCACATATAAATGTAGATAAAAATTCCTAAGTAAATGCTAGCAAATTGAATCCAACTAGAGTATTTTAAAAAATGATTATGACCACTTTTAGTTTACCTCGGGAATGTAAGAATGTCAGAAAAATCCATCAGTGAACATTTACTACATTTACACATCAAAAAAATAAAATAACATCTTACTCTATAAATTCAACACACATTCTTACCTAAAAGAAAAATTCTTAGGAAACTTGAATGAAAGGGAACTTTCTTAATTAGATGAATTTTTTTTTTTTTTACAAAAAATCTAGAGCAATCATATCACATTCTTCTGGTATATTCCCATTAAAAACAAGTTCAAGGCAAGGAGGACAGCTATCACCACCCCAATTCAGCTTTATACAGAAAATACTAGTGAAAGCAATAAACAAAAAATAAAATGCTTGAGGGTTGGAAAGAAAATCAAACACACAATTTTTAGGCATAGAAAATGCATAGATATCAACAGATAATCTGTTGTGACGAACAAAAGAATTCAGCAAGGTTGCTGATTTTAAGATCAACATGCAAAACTCAATAATATTTCTTTGTCTGTAGGTGAACCATAACAAGTGGGAAAGTAAAATTAAAAAAAAAAAAGCCAAGTCACAATAGCAGCAAAAACTATAAAGGACCTATAAGATATACATCATCACATTTTAAAGAGCTTTATGAAAAAAACCATAAAGTTTTATTAAAGGCTATAAAAGAAGATCTGAATAAGAAGTAAGAAGACTCAAAAGCGTAAACATGCCAATTCTGCCTAAACTACCTATAAGTTTAGTTAAACTCAACAAAAGCCAAGCAGAATTATCTTTTGTGTCAAAAGTTACTCTCAAATTCATAGGGAAAAGTAAATGATCATTGCCCAGATACTTTTGAAAAGTGAAAACAATTAGTGGGCAGGAGGGGTTGCCCTGCAGACAGCAACACATTCTAGATAGTCACAGAAATTAAAATGGGGGGCCTGGTCGGAGGAAGAGACAATGGAACAGAACAGACAGCCCAAAGCAGATCCATGTTCATTCAGTAACATGATATAGGCGGCAGTCCAGATCATCAGGGAAAGGATGAACTGATTCTATCACTAATGATGGAAACGTTGGCATTTCAAGTCAGAAATATAACTAGATTCCTACACCAAGGATACAAAAATATATTCTAGAATGAAAGACCTCAACGTGAAAAAACACAGCTAAACACTACTGGAACGTGTAAGAGAATATCTTTATGGCCCAAAGTGAATTCGCCATTTGCGAATCTGCCAAACACTTTTGGAACCCTGTCTAAATTGACTTGTTCCCCAAGGGAGAACCTTAATCAGTACCTTCCCGACGCCTTCCCAGCCAGGTGTAGCACGTGACCCGTGGTCAGTCAGATGCAGGTGGCCTCAGACAAAGGGAGAAAGCTGGCTGGTTGCCTGTCCTTGGGCCTCTGTCTTTCCACTGAAGCTTGCTGGGCAGAGGTGGGGTGGTTCTGGGGTTGGTGATGGATTCCGGAAAAAGCCCACTGGTTCCCAGTGTCTTTTGCATTGAGTCGCAGGCCTCTTTTCCCGTCTGTCCCAAGTGTTGTGCGAGTTCCCCACTGTCTCTCTTGTAAGCTTCTTTTCTCTTCCTCTTTTCTCTCTTCGTCTTTTATAAAATTTGAGAAAGACAGACCGGGCTGGGTGGCTCAGCCTGTAATCCCAGCACTTTGGGAGGCCGAGGCGAGTGGATTGCCTGAGTCTGCAGGTTCAAGACCCGCCTGGGCAACTTGGCGAGACCTCATCTCCACAATAAATAAAAAATTAGCCGGGCATGGTAGCGTTCACCTGTAGTTCCGGCTACTTGGAAGGCTGAGGTGGAAGGATCTCCAGAGCCCAGCAGTTCAAGGCTGTGGTGGCCAGGAGCGTGCCACTGCACTCCAGCCTGGGCGACAGAGTGAGACTCCAACTCAAAAAAAAAAAAAAAAAAAAATTGAGAAAGACAAACACACCGTTTGGTCTATATATTGTGGGATGCTGAGATGACACCATGAGAGAAATAATGGCATATTCTTTGTATAAAAATCACAGGAGGAACACTGCTTTTGGAAAAACAGTAAGTAAATTTCTGCAGCTTCATTCTCAATTCAATTTTAAATTATACATGCAATTTATTCTCATGAAGTAAAAATAAAAGATCATAAGGATTCGTTTATAATGATCTTAGGTCTTTAAAAAAATAACAAATCGTGTTTTTTCCTCCTGGCATCACCATGTTCTTCACAATGGTCTTGTACCTCTCAGTAGCCATATCTCCAAGTCTCCAATAGTTAGACCAGATTCTATTGCTTGCAACTGATAACAATAACATCGACATACAACACTGACCTACAACCCCTGCTCCCCGGAAATAAGGTATCTTTATTAAAAAAAAAAAAAACCCTATCAAAGTTAAAGATTAAAAAACAGACAATGCATGTGGCAGTGGATAGCACAGAGGCTGGAATGTAAAAAAATGCTCAATAAATGTGAGCCATAATAGAAAATTTTTTTTAAAGAAACAGGCTTAGAGAAGATATTTTTAGGATCTATAATAAAGGAATTGATAAAGATATACTGGATTTATTTTATCAGATAATTTATAAAAGAACTCCAATATATAATGAACAGAAACATACCAATAGGCAAGTGGGAGGAAAGAGGAGAACAGGTAGTCTTCAAAAGTAGAAATCCAAATGTTGTTACCATTATTTTTTTCTTATTTAAAAAATTCATGTAGAATTAGGGCATTCATATTCCATAAATTTTTTCACACAAGATGTGTTAAGTACAACTTGAATGAGAAAATTCATAGACTACAAGCATCCTAATTCTACTTATGTAAAATGTTTTAACAAGAAAAAATAAAACTGTGTGTTGTGAATGAAGATATTTCAAAAATACTTTTTAAATGCATGAAGCTGGAAGCTCTCAAAACCAACGATGATAGTGCTATCTTTTGTGTGTAGAGTGAAGAGTGACTGAGCATGACCATCCAGGGAAACCTAAGATTTAGTTGTATTTATTTCTGGGAATTAAAAAAAAAAAAGATGACGTGCTTACAGTTGTTAATGATCTGGTGCGGATTTTTTTTTTTTTCCTTTTCCGACACTTACAGAGGGAGGGGAGAAAAAAAAAACAAACGAAAACCTGGAATTATCTTTTGGAGGGCAAGCCCTTTGTAGTACACTCAGAATTTGTTCCTTTGGATCACATGGTAAACCAGTTCTTTATTTGAAAGTTTGCAGAAGGATGCATCACGCGTTGAGGAAGAAATGTCTCCACTGTGGCCAACAGGTGGACTGGTTCTCCCACCATGACAACACACCTGCCCACTCGGTGCTGAGGGTTCAGCAGTAGTTGACCCCAAACGGCATGACCCAGTGCCCCACCCTTCCTATTCACCAGATCTCGCCCCAAGTACTTGCGTGTTTGTTTCCCCAAAGAAAAAAAATCCTCAAAGGGAAATGTTTTGCCAGTGTGAAAGAGGTGAAACAAACAAAAAAATGACAGAAGCACCAAAAGGCATCAACATTGATGAGTTGAAAAACTGTTTTGAGCAATGAAAAACACGTCTCGACAGGTGTATTGCATCAAATGAAGAGTATTTTGAAGGTGACTGAAGTTTAAACATGCAAAAATAAATATGCAATTTTTTAAATAAGTAAATTCCATTTTGGGGGGGTCCTTCCTCCTCATACATAAGAATTAGTTTTTAAAATGTCCCCCTCTTTTCTCTTTGTCTTTTATACAATTTGAGAAAGACAAACATACCATTTAGTCTATATATTGTGGGATGCTGAGATGACACCGTGAGGGAAATAATGGCATACTCTCTGTATAAAAATTACAGGGAGGGACCACCATGTTAGAGTCCCCCCAAAATAAGCTTTTGAAAAAACAACAAGCAAATTTCTGCAGCTTTATTCTCAATTCAATTTTAAATTATACATGCAATTTATTCTCATGAAGTAAAAATAAAAGACCATAAGCATTCATCTATAATGATTTTAGGTCTTAAAAAAAAATAACAGATAGTGTTTTTCCTTTTGGCCTCACCATATTCTTCACAATGGTCTTGTACCTCTTGGTAGCCATGACTCCAAGATCACAACTTTGACACACACCTGTCATTCACAGGCCAAGCCACAGGATGCCACTGTTGCATTTTTGCTATAATAGGCTTTTACTTAAACTGAGGTGAATGAAGAAAGATAAAAAGGAAAACGTATTTTATAAGCAGATGCATGACAACTGTTTAAGTTTTCATATTCCAACCTTGTCTTAGTTATTTGTTGTGACTGATTCTTGAAATCCCTTTAAATTGGATTTTGAACATCACATATTGAAGTCATATGAGTCTTTTATTAATTGCATTCCAGAATCAAAACAAAACAAATTATTTGGGGACAGTTAAAAAAAATGTGAGCACCCACAAATGCTTAGAACAAAGTCCTCTGAAGTTTAATTCTCACGAGAAGAGGTTTCTGTGCTAGCCATGTGAAATCAATTGCTATATTTATAGACTTATGAGATCTCTGTGATATATTACTTGCTAAAACTGACAAATAATATATTCACTAGTATGTAAACCTCTCTAAAATTGTTAATGGAGTCAATGTAGTTTTGAAACTAAAGTGTTGGATAAATTGAATTAAAGTTTTCCTTTGATTTACCCAAAGATAAGTTTATTTGCATTTCTGATTGAACCACAACTGATAGTTGCACTTGGCACTTTACAGTTTCTTTCTGATCCTGTCCCAGATTCCCTAGCAAGTAACTTAAAGGTTTATAAAGTAGCAAGTATGGGTTCCGAAGCAACTATTTAAAGGGAAGCATTCTTTTTGTCTTATGAGTAAATAAAATGATAAGAAGACAGTCCCAGAGTAGAATATATTCTATTAAAAAGTAACAGTATTTGTGAATGCTTGGTCTATGCATACAGGAAATAAATACGTGGTAATCTCTCAAAGAGACTGTAGTCTAATTAGGGACACATGGCATATTCGTATGAAAAAGAAAACAATGCTGTTAGGAATATGAAATGCTAAAACTTTAAAAGTGTTCAATTCAAAAGAGGAGCGGCCTCAAGGGCTTGGGCAGCTGAAAAAGTGTTTGGAGAAGGCAGGACGTGTGGCCTGCAGGATTAATATCCCCTCTACTTCACCCAGTCAACCTGATCCCTTTCCTCTACCAATACCATCAGTCTCTGTTTTCTGCAGATTTTCACAATTCTTTGAATATGTGTTTAGTTATAACCTTCAGGAATTGTTCATTTGTTTATTAATGTCCTTATTTAATAAACAGCAGGCACATTGAACAAGACCAACATGATCTGTCCTAGCAGCTTATGGCTTAATAAATGCATGGCAATTATTTGCTCACCATCTCTCTCTGCTAGAGGACTCTCTACTCAGTATCCCCAGAAGGCAGGACAGGACTGACTATAAAGAAATGTTGCTTCAGGGAATGATGTGCCAGGATGAGGGAGAAGCAGGAAGACCAGAAGTTAGCACAGTCGCCCAGCCAAAAGTTAGAGGGGTCAGAGTGATAGAGTGGTGATGGGAGAGAAGGGACAATTCAACAAGACAGACGAGCAAGAGGACTTGATGTTCCTGCAAGCACTCAGAGAAAAGTCCCAGCCAAAAACAACTCCAAGGCTGGTTTTACACAGTGGGTTTATGTGTGTATTTGTTTTCCTCACTAAACCTTGTGCTGTGGTCTAAGGGTGTTCCCCTCCAAATTTGTAAGTTTAAATCCTAGTCCCCCAGTTGATGGTTTTAGGAGGTGGTGGCCTTTGGGAGGTGATTGGATCATGAGTGCAGAGTCCTTGTGAATGAAATGGTGCCCTTATAAAAGGGATTCCAGAGAGCTGCCTTGCCCTTTCCAATAGATGAGGGTACAGCAAGAAGGTCCTTATCAGACACCGTCTCTTGCCTTGATCTTGGACTTCCCAGTCTCCAGAACTGCAAGGAATAAATTTATATGGTCAATAAGCCACCCAGTCTACAGCATTTTGTTATAGCAGCCCAAACAGGCTAAGACACCTGACAATCTTTCTGTGTTTCAGAATTAACCCTGCACCAGCCTAGTTATAGTGAAATAAGACTTGCTTATTCTGCAGCAGATAATGATCTGGTGGTAAATGGAAAGTTGTTGAAAAATCAACATGTGAATCTCTTGGCCTGTTCTATCTGGTGAACTTAGCAAGGAGATGAGCAGATGCTGTCTGTGTGAGTCACGAGGCATTTGTCCCTGTGCCTTGCATGCACCAAGCCACAGGTCTCAGTTAATTTAGAGTTTGTGGCAACTCTTAGGGGTCAGCGTGACTCATAGGAGCGGAACATGAACAAAATGATGGGCTGAGTGGTTGTAAGGTAATAAATTGTTAAACTTAACTAAAATAGCCCAAGTCTTCACTCAGGATATTGGTTGCCAAAGCAACAGGGAGGTTAAAGCAGCAATAAATCATGGCTAGTCTTATCAAAAGAGAACTGCTACGGGTTTACAACAGGGCACTAGCACCCTGGCTGTTGGCTGCCAAACACAATTCAGTATGGAGAAATTATCAACAAGACCATATCAAAGGAAAACAGAAAACCACAACCAAGGTCCAAGGTCCAGGAAGACTGAGGTCCTAATCTCAGACAGTTTGGAGAACAGGAGACCTGCATCCACATCTCAACTTTGCCCTTCTCTAATGGTATGACCTCACTAGGCAGCTGGTTCACCTTTTATCTCTCGAAACTCAGACTGCCCTCTTTAAAGGAAGGATGTTGTAAGTCTCCTAAGAACTCACATTCATGAAAACACCTTAAAACAGTAAGACACTGCAATAAAAGCTACTATTACTCTAAAAGATGAAAAACAATATTAATCGAGTGAAAGCAACAATAAGCTATAATTTTTTAATAAGAAATGTCTGTTATCCAGCAGTTCAAATGAGTGAAATTGTCTGAACAAAGAAACCACATCTATAACAACTTTTAAAAAGCAGTTTGTGTGAACACTCATTCTGACCTTCAGAGGCACTGGTGTTCTGGCTAAGTTAGAAATTTTTGGCAAGGTCCTAGGTGAAGACTCACAGTAGTATAGCCATTTCCTCAGTCTTATTTCAATGTATAATTAATTTTTCTAGCACCTCTCTCCTTCCCTCCTTCCCTCCCTCCCTCCCTCCTTCTCTCTTTCTTCGTCTCTGGTCCTACACAGAAGTTCTTCTTTTCAACCAGACTGATTTTTTTTCCTGTGTGATATGCATTATGCATTACTTGTTGCCCGTTTCTTCTTGAAGACCCAGGCCAGAGCATCAGCCATCCAATGATGTCTGCTCCATGTATGCTATACTCTCAAAGGGTTGTGTTGTTACTTGGCTCGTTGTGCCTTCCAATAGACGGCAAACTCTCTGAGAAAAGTCCAGGAGGGACTTTGCTTATTGATGCTCACACCACACCAACTGGGGCTCAACCTTACACAGACTAGCACGAGTTGTCTGAAGAGAGGGGGAAGGATACAGAAGCTACAGATGGTGCTTTGGATACCTCCACTAGGTCCGGTAGGGATTAGCACAAAGCTACACTCCAAACAGTCCTTGACAAAAAGGTGGTTTTCTTTCCTCTGGAGGAATGCAGAATGTACCCAACACATGGCATGATCCTAAGTCAGACCACGAGGTAAACTGGTGTGCTGTCTTCCCTTCCCTTCTGCAATCCTGACAGATGTGAGAGACAGAGACAGGTGTGGAGAAGACCCACATCTACCATGCACAGCTCCACTGGAAGACAGACATAGCACAGAGGGACATATACCACCAAATGGCATATATTCCATTGGTTGAATATATGAAAATATACACATATATGTCTAAATATCTGATTTCATTCTTCTTCCCATTTCAAATGCAACGAGGACTGAAAGATCAACACCTATGACCTCTGTGTTCCCCCAGCAAGTCCACACACAGCAAGCCATGTGTGGAAAGCTTTCAAACAGAAGGAAATTCAACTTCTTATGCTTCCTGAATTTTGCCTTCATGAATTACACATTCATCTCTGCCTCCCAGGACACCATCAAGAGAAGTCAAATCCATATTAATAGTCCTCAAGGCTGAATATTCTCATTTGCCAGCGTTTTATTTTTATTCAGGTATAATAAAAACAGTAAAACACACAGATCTTAAGTGTTCAGTCTAATGAGTTTTGACAATTATATACCCAAGTAACCACCACTTCAATCAAAACATAGAACATTTCTAACACCTGGGAAGTGTCTTCCTGTCCCTCCCAAGCAGTTCAACCCTCATGCCACCCCCTGCAGGCAATCACTCTGATTTACATCACCATAGTGAAGCTTTGCCTGTTTTTTCATTTCACATTAAAGGATCCGACAATTTGCGTTCTTTAGGTTCTGACATTTTGAGCTCCACATAAGTTTTATTCACATTGTTGCATGAATCAGTAGTTGGTTATTTTGTATCACTGAGTAGAATTTAACTGTATGAATATACCACAATTTACCTAATCTTCTGTTGATAAACAGGGTCATTTCTGGTTTTTGTCCATTGAGCTGCTGTTTCAATCATGAACAAATCTGATGTGTACTTATGTTTTCATTTTTCTTGGGTAAAAACGTAGGAACAGAATATCTGCATCATAAGGTTTTATGTATGTTTAACTTTATATGAAACTGTCAACTACAGTAGTTCCCCAAAACAAGTGCACCATTTTACATCCCCAACAGTCATAAGTGAGAGCTCCAGTGCTCTAGAATCTTCCCAAAATATGGTGGTGTCAGTTTTTTGGGTTTTGTTTTGTTGTGTTAAGCCAGTCTTGCAGGTAGGAGGCAGTGTCTCACTGTGGTTTTGATTTGCATGATGACAAGTGACGCCGAGCACCTTTTCATGTCTTATCGTCATTAGTATATCTTCTTTAGTAAGCATCCGTTCAAGTTTTTTACCCATTTTACGATGAGGTTATTCATCACTTTATTGTTGATTTGTAAAAGTCATATATACCGGCGGTGACCAAAAAAAATGTATAAACATTTTAAGAGATGTTATCTATGGATTACTTTTGGTTCGCTGATATCAGAAGTGTCTGAATGTTGTTGGTAATCACTTCGAGTACCTCTTGTAATTGCAGAAGTCAAACATGACTTGTATTCATCTTTTGTTATCAGTATATATTGAGTATTATGATTTTAATACAGTTTCTCCTTTCTTAAAATGTGCATACTTTTTTGGCACGTGTGTGTGTGTGTGTGTGTGTGTGTGTGTGTGTGTGTGTGTGACTTGATAAAGGACAGGTTCTTTGTCAAATGTACATGCTGTGGATATTTCCCCAGTCTATTCGGGCTTATCTGTCAATGTTCTTACCATTGTCTTTTGATGAGCAGAAATTTTTCATTTTGACAAAGTCCAAGTTATCAGTTTTTTATTTGATGGTTAATGTTTTGAGGGTTCTGTCAAAGAAGGCTTTGCCCCCCAAGATCATGAACATAGAGTCCCATACTTTCATCCAGAAAGATATGGTTCTGGAGTTTATGTTTAGGCGTGTAATCCAGCTCAAATTAAGTTTATTCACAGAGTGAGGTGGAAGTTGAGTTTCATTTTTTTCTTCTTTTTTTCTGTGTGAGTATACAGCTGCTCAGCAACATTTGTTAAAAAAGACTTTCCTTTCCCTATTAGACAGACTTGGCACCCTGGCAAAACATGAATGGGTTAGTCTATTTCTGGAGTAGCTAACCTTTTACTTATTTTTTATTTTTAGGGTGGAGGTCTTTCTCTGTCACCCAGGCTGGAGTGCAGTGGTGTGGTCATGGCTTACGGCAGCCTCAAACTTCTGGGCTCAAGTGATCCTCCCACTTCAGCCTCCCAAGTCGCTGGGATTACAGGCATGAGCCACTTTGATTGGTTAACCGTTCATTTTTAAGCAACACACTCACCTGGAGAGGGGGGGCCTTTCGAGTTTTCCTCAATTTCAGTCTTATCTTTAAAGGGACTGATATAGAACCCTTTATTTTGAGAAAATAAGGCATATGCCTATTAAATCATAGCACTTTGAGGGACAATATTTTCAGGGGCTGTAAGTAAGCAACATGGCAGGTATAAATCTTTCTCCACAAATAAAATGAAAATTTGTTTCATTTTCTCAAATTAAAATTCAACCTGCCTTTAAGCCCTTATACCTCCATGCTGGTAGGAAAATAAATCAAAGGCTTTCCTTGGATTTTCCCTTCCCTGTAGTTGCAAGAGAATCTTTTTTTGGAAGATTGAAAAATTGGGGGACAGGGACAGGTTGGAGGGGCCTCTGTTCTTTAGTTCATTGAGGGAACAGTTGATGTCCTTAAGGATTAAGCCTAAGCCTAATATTCCCTAGAAGATGAGTTGGAGGGAGGTAGAAGTCAAGGTTCCTTTGTCTACAGGTCTCCAGTTGTTCTAGGTCCTATGTCAAATGGAGTATAGAAGTCTCTGCAAAGTTTAGGAGTCTCCAGTGGCTAAAAAGTGGGCTTCCCTAGGCTCCCCCGGAAGCCATGTCTCTCTGAGACATCATTAACTCCTTGGGTGTTATCAGTTTCCATGGAGTACAGCAATGGACATCAGATATTTTTGCCTGCCCAATATATTGTCCCTTCCTTCAGTTAAAAGAACTTCAATTTCACTTTGGGGAACCACCCCTCCCCATCTCATCCTCCCAGACTGAGGGGTATTATTCCAGCCCTTAATCCTGAATAAAGTGATTGATTGAGCTTCTGACCCTAGTTAGGCCGATTCAAAGCAATGAAAGTCCATCCCTGGATTCCTCTCCGGAAAGTTCTGTCCTTTGGGCTTCAATTTGGTGGGCTGAGACTACATACTCAGCCGGATTATCCTATATGGAGAGAATCTGACTAAGACTGAAGCCAGCTCAGTGGGTAGTACAGTCACAGAAGAGACAAAAAGAGGCCAAGTCCTTCTGAGCCACAGAACTCAGCAGTGCCTGAGTTAGAGCCACGGTTGCTTGAGTTTCTAAATTCCCTTTAACCTCCAGCTCATTGAGGTTGGGTTCCGTCGTTGCAATGACAAGAGGCCTGACTACTATTCCCCAACTTGGGCAGCCCGACAACTTCGGCCCTTCCCAATCTAGGGACAGTTCTCTTCTCTCCTCAGAGCCTCGACTTCCACTCCTGTTCCCTGCACAAGTCCCCCAGGAAGAGCAGAGCCAAGCCAGGAAGGGTCTTGAAGGAATTCTCACTTTCTTACCTGCCACCTACTTGCAACAGATAAGGAAAAGTTATGCCAGCGTATACATATTTCCACATAGCAAACTGCCCAAGCTCTCTTTCGCTCTCCTGGTTTCTTATAATTGCTACGTTTTCTCTCCCCTTCCCCAGTTGTCTTGTTTTTAAGCCAATGTAATGTACGAATCACTTACTTTGTCACCAATACATCTGGAATCATAAAACATGGCCTCGCCCCTTGGAGGGCTCAGGTGTAATGAATGAGGATTTGAATCCAGGGGAGAGGAACTAGGGGAAACTGGGATTCAGAGGACAAAGGCCAGGACAAAAGTCAGCATTTTTAATTTGGGGAAATGGATGCTGCCACAGAGAGAGACACTCAGGGAAGAGGAGAGGCGGGCAAGTACTTAAAGAGGAGCTTAGTTGATGTGAGGCAATCAGAGGGAGGGATCTACCAGTTCTGGAGGAGAAGGTCTGAGTCTATGAAATGATAGAATGTGTTTGGTAAATAATACTTGAGAGATGATCTAATCTGACACGGATA
>CAUYQG010010205.1:0-20952 GCA_963574415.1 Tarsius wallacei
CATTGGTAGGATAGCCATCTTAACAATGTTGATTCTTACTATCCATGAGCATGGAATATTTTTCCATTTGTTTGTGTCTTCTTGGATTTCTTTGAGCAGTGTTTTGTAATTCTCATTGTAAAGGTCTTTCACTTCTCTGGTTAGAAAGATGCCAAGGTATTTCATTTTTTGTGTGTGTGGCTATTGTGAATGGGATTGTGCTTTTTATTTGGGTCTCTGCCTGCTTATTGTTGTTATATAGGAATGCAACTGACTTTTGCACATTTATTTTGTACCCTGAGACTTTGCCAAAGTCCTTTATCAATGTCAGAAGATTTTTGACAGATTCTCTTGGTTCAAGGTATGGGATCATATTATCAGCAAAGAGAGATAACTTGATTTCCTCTTTTCCTATTTGGATGTCCCTGATTTCCTTCTCTTGTCTAATTTCCTGGGCTAGGACTTCCAACACAATATTGAACAAGAAGGGTGATAGCGGACAGCCTTGTCTTGTTCCAGTTTTCAGGAGAAATAGTTCTGGTTTCTGTCCATTTAGAAATATGCTGACTGTGGATTTATCATAGAAGGCACTTACTATTTTGTGGTATGTTCCTTCTATGCCTAGGTGTTTGAGGGTTTTTATCAAGAAGAGGTACTGTATTTTATCAAAAGCTTTTTTTGCATCTAATGATATAATCATGTGGTTTTTGTTTTTACATCTGTCGATGTATTTAGTTACTTTCATGGTCTTGTGAATGTTGACCAGCCCTGCATCCTGGGGATGAAGCCTACTTGGTCATGGTGGAGATGTGTTGTTAGATCTGGTTTGTTATAATATTGTTGAGAATTTTAGCATCTATGTTCATCAAGGAGATTGGCCTGTAGTTCTCTTTCTTTATTGGATCTTTACCTGGTTTGGGTATCAATGTGATGTTAGCTTTATAAAATGATTTGGGGAGATTTCTATTTTTCTCAATTGCTTTGAATACTTCCAATAGAATTGTTATCAGCTCCTCTTTGTATGTTTTGTAGAATTCTTCTGGAAAGCCATCTGGTCCAGGACTTTTTATGTGGGTCATATTCTTATGACAAAGTTGATTTCCTGGATTGTTATTGGTTTATTTAGGGTCTCGATTTCTTCTTGTTTCAACCTGGGGAGGTTGTGTGATGTCAGAAAGTCTTCCATTTCCTTTAGCTTTTCAAGTTTGTTCTCATACAAATATACATAGTATTCTCTGATAATCTTTTGTATTTCTTCAGGGTTAGTTGTAACTTGATCTTTTGCATTTCTGATTGTGTTTATTTGGGCTTTTTCTTTTTCTTGGTCATTCTAGCAAGGGGTCCATCAATCTTGTTTATCCTTTCAAAGAACTAGCTTTTTGTTTCATTGATTTTTTTTTTTTTTGTATTATCTTTTTGTCTACTATGTCCTGAATTTGGTCTTTTATTTTGGTGATCTGGATTCTTCTGCTGAAGTTAGGATTTTGGTGATCTTGCTTTTCTAGCTTCCTTAGGTGACTTGTTAGGCTGTCAACTTGTGATCTTTCCATTTTCATGTGTGTTCATAGAGATATGAATTCCCCTCTTAGTACTCTTTTCATGGCATCCAAGAGATTTTGGTAAGAACTTTCTTTGTTTTCATGTGTCTTTTCATCTGTATTTTGATTTCCATGTTGACCCAGGAGTTATCTAGCACCATGCTGTTTAGTGTCCATGTCTTTGTGGATTTGGGGGAACCTTGTTGGTATTGATATTTATTTTTATTCCACTGTGGTCTGAAAAGGTGTATGGCAGTATTTCAATCTTACAGAATTTGTTATGATTAATTTATGACTGCGGATGTGGTCAATCTTAGAGTACATTCCATGTGGTGATGAGTAGGATGTGTATTCTATGGTTGTTGGGTGGAGTGTTCTGTAAGTATCAATTAAGTTCATTTGGTCAAGTGTCATGTTGAGGTTCCGGATCTCCTTGTTGATTTTTTGTCTTGATAATCTGTCTAGGATCGTGATTGGGAAACTTAAGTCTCCAGCTATGATAGTGTTAGAGTCAATATCATTTTTCAGTTTATCTAGAAGTTGCTTTATGAGAAAGTTGGTGCTCCTATGTTGGGTCCATAAATGTTTAGGATGGATATTTCTTGTTGATGGATTGAACCTTTTATCATTATGTACTGACCTTTTGTATCTTTTTAAATTTTTGATAGCTTAAAGGGTATTTTGTCTGATATTAAGATCGTAACTCCTGCTATCCTTTCTGTTCCATTCACCTTAAAATTTGTTTTCCATCTTTACTTTGAGTCTGTAAGTTTTCTTCCTGGTGAGATGAGTCTCTTGGAGACAATTTATTGTTGCATCATGATATTTTATCCAATTTGCCATTCTGTGTCTTTTCAGTGGTGCATTTAGTCCATTCACATTCAGGCTAATTATTGAGATCTGAGAGCTTATCCCTGTCATGAGATTCTTTTATGGCTTGTTGTTGTTGCTGCTATTTTTTGTTGTCTTTCTTTTGATTTTTGACTTGGTTTATGTGTGTTTTCCATCTTTTTCCTGTACTCTTCTGAAGGGTGTGGTCATTCTTTATTTCTTCTGTGTTTAAAACTTTAAGTGTTTCTTGTAGAGCTGGTCTGAAGGCAGTGAAAACTCTTAGAGATTGGATGTCTGTGAAGAATTTTAATTCTCCATCACTGATGAAACTTAGCTTAGCTGGGTAGGCAATTCTTGGTTGAAGTTGTCTATCTTTGAGAACTTTGAAGATTGGACTCAAATCTCTCCTGGCCGGAAGTATTTTTGTAGATAAGTCTGTCGCTATTCTTTTTTTTTGGGGGGGGGTGGTTGGAGTCTCACTCTGTCACCCAGACTGGAGTGCAGTGGCCGCTCCCGGCCACCACAGCCACAACCTGCTGGGCTCTGGCAATCCTTCTGCCTCAGCCTTCCAAGTAGCTGGAACTACAGGCGTGCGCTACCACGCCTGGCTAGTTTTTCATTTATTGTAGAGATGAGGTCTCACCAAGTTGCCCAGGCGGGTCTTGAACCCATGGGCTCAGGCAATCTACTCACCTCAGCCTCCCAAAGCGTGGGATTACAGGCTGAGCCACCGAGCCCGCCTAATCTGTTGCTATTCTGATTGGTCTTCCCTGGTAGGTAGTCTGAAATTTCTCTCTTGCTGCCTTTAGGAATTTTTCTTTTATACCTACTTTGTGTAGGTGAATTACTGTGTCTAGGAGTTGGTCTTCTCATTTGTTGTCTTACAGGGGTTCTCTGAATCTCTTGTGTTTGAATGATCATGTCACTGATGAGATGAGAGAAGTTTTCTTGGATAATTTCTTGAAATATTTGTTCCAGGATGGTCTCTCTCTCTCTCTCTATCTGACACAGGGATTCCAACTAATCTTATGTTCGACCTCTTGACATAATTGCTCATCTCTTGTATGTTTTGTTTTATCTTTTTAGGCCTCTTTTTCTATGTTTTTAACCAGTTTGGGTTGGTTCCATATTTGGTCCTCATGCTCTGAGATTCTTTGTTTGGCTATCAGTTTGCTATTTATTTTATTAACTGTATTCTTTGTTGCTGCTATCTCAGTTATCAATTCCTTCATTCTTCCTCTTGTCTCTCCTCATTCTGTTTATTTATTCTCTCTATTAATATCTTGAAAGATGGGTTTGTGGTTTGAGACCAGTTATTCTGGGGGCTCTTCATTGCTTGCATTCCAAAGTCTGTATTCTCAATGGCTGACCTCCCAGGAGTCTGTTTGAGAGCCATATTCTTCCTTTGATTTTTCTTTATTTGTGTAGGTTTTCCTCCCCACCCCTTTTTTTAACCTCTTCTTTAATTCTGTTGTTCAGTGATGGGGTGGGGGTAGCTTTTACTTCTGTTTGCTCAATCTCCTATTCTTCTTATGTAGATCTTCCAGTTTTGTTCAATTCTGAAGCAGGAATGGGTATGCGGGCCGTTGTGCTTTTTGCAGTTTTGAGATTTAATTGATGGGGCAGCTGTGATTCAGAAACTATCTGCAGATCACAGTATCCACTGACAGGTGTGCGGGCCCCCTGGAACCCACTTCCCACTGCCTTACAATCTGTCTCTATAAAGTGGGGTGAATGTTTGCCCTCTGAAAGCCAAATGAGGTAAGAAAAAGGAAAAGAATAGAAAAAGGAAGGAGGAAGATGAAAGGAAGATGGAGAGAAAGAGAAGAAAAGGGAAAACAGACAGGTGTACCAACTAACGAATTAACAGAGAAACAAACGAAGCCAGAAAAAACAACAAAAAACATACATACAATCATACAATCAAACAAACCAAACCTCCCCCACATTGATTGATGTAGTTGCCCTCAAAAATACTCATACACAATCAGAAAATCTAAAAAAGAGTTAAAATAACAGAAACAAAGCAAGTACAAAAATGTAAACAAAAGCAGAAGGGGGGTAAGGCAAAAACAAAAAGCAAAACAAAGCAAAACAGAAAACAAAACTCACTTTGTGGTCATTTCTGTAACTCCAACTTCCTTTTGGCTGCCTTCTCCACATTAAGGAGTGGCTCCCATCTCCAGCCCCATCCCTCTGCTCTTAGCACAGGCTGATAGGGTTGTTCTTAGCGTGGGTTAGATGCCCTGTGGACTACTGTGGGAGAAGGGTGAATCAGATCTGGACTCACCTGACTTGCTGCCGCTGCTGTCAAATCTCCCACTCAGATCCGATGTGTCTGTGCCTATTCCAGCATGGGGGAGGGGCACCTGTCTCTCGGAGTTCCATGAAGAGATAACCTCTAGGTCTCAGATTGGAGGCTCCGCAGAGCTGGGTGGGGCAATGCAATTCTCTGCCTGGTTCAGGGATAGAGAAAATGGCATCTCCTTACTGGTGGTGGTGCTCCATTCCAGATTTTCATGACTTGCTTTGTCCTGGAGCTTGTGCAGGTCTGCTGTCACAGGTAATGGTGTGGGCCGGGTGCCGGGTGGTGAGGAGCAGCTGTTTTCTGCTGCCTCCTCCCAGGAAAGCCCCAAAAGCAGCAGATGATCCTGCACGCCCTTCTTATAGCTTATTGGGCTTCCTTAAGGTGATCGTTTTGAATTCTTTGTCAGGTAGATCTATGTTTCTTTAGGTTCTATTTCTGGAGATATGTTTTGTTCCTCTTACTGGCCCATATTTCCCTGTTTATTTGTTTGTCTTGCTTTTTGTTGCTGAGAATTGAGTGTTAAAAAAATACAATCATTTCTCTTAGTCTTTATGAACTATTTGTATTTCTGTATTGTAGAAGATCTTTGCCATTTTGTCATTCAAGAAATTCTAAGACTGTCTCAAACCTTTTCTGGGGATACATTTTCTCTGGATGTATGGGTATAATTTCCTAATTATAGAGGTTGGCCTTTTGTTTGTGGGTTTTTTCAGGAACTCTACTTTTTTGAGGAACAAACGGTAACAAAACTCTTTTTTCCCAGCGTTTGTTTTTAGTTTTGTGCTGCAACAAGCCACTGAGCTCCAATTTATTCTCAGAAGCCCCCAGGCATTGAAAGTATGTGGATTCGCTGTCAGTGCTCTAAGTCACATAAGATGGAAGTAAGTTCCTAGGGCAGGAGCGCAAAAAGTTGGAATGTTGAACATGTTTTCCACTTTTCTCTTTCTTGCCTAAAGGATAAACTGCAAGTTGAGCATTTTCTCCTCACCACACTGAAATGTGCTGGCTTGGGTGAAGAGCTACCACAGGTGAAATGCAAAGATTTTTCTTTTGTACCCGTTTTCATGTGGCTTTTTTTTAAACTGCTTTCTGTAGTTCTAATAATGTCTTTCTGTACCGTATGTGGGGAAAGAGTTCTGGTTCTTTATATTCCACTGTCTACATCTCCATTCATGTTTTATAATAAGAATCAAGTCATTGAGAGAGAGGCATAAACTTTATATACTTCATAGTTATTTTAATAGCTAACCTTTTTTTGAATGCTTACTATGAGCCCAACAAACAGTATATAATGAAATTCTTGCAACCCTATTAATAAAGATTCGAAATACCATTTCACTTCTACAGATCAGCAAATAAGAGAACTGAAAGAAAGAATTTAACAAAATGAATGAAAAGTATGAATGCAATTTTCAACAAGGAAATTTAAGTTCTTGGCCAATGGCTTTAACAAATTGTTTCTAAGTCTTTAGTATTTGAAACTGCAAGAATAGATACAAGCCAAAACAAACAAACAAAAGATCAAAACAAAACCAGAAGATAGTTTAGTGTAGTGAATTAACTTGAATTTTATCGTTTAACATCACAGGAAACAAAAAAGTCACAAGAAATAAAGCATTAAATAACAAAATATGACAACAGATACAAAGCATTTTCATAAGCTCCTAGACTTTAGGGGAGTAGGCATGTTTAACTTAATTTAAATCTAATAGGTATACTACTCAAAGAGAAACGGATTTCTACTAGTTTCTATATTATAGTTTTGTCTCATGAAGTAATCCTTGATGGCCACTAAAAAAGCCTTGATTAAAGTGTACCAACAAGTCCTAGGTATGTTTAGTCAATGTAAACCTCCATAAATTCCAAGAGACAATTTTCCAAACCCAATCAGATGTCTAATTCAGTATTTCTATGATACACAATGGCTGGGAGAGTTTTATCATATCCAAGATGCCAGACTCATCTTTGCTATGTTGTCTAACTATTGCAATCATATGAACAATTTATAAGGCAAATTATGTATGTAAGTTCTCTTCAACAACCTGCTTTTTAATTATCTGCCTTACTATTGCTTTTGCTATCATTGTTGCAGCTTCAGCACTTCCTGCAACATGGGAGAGAATGCTGAAAGACATTGGCCAGATAGTTTTTATTAGATATAACTATCGTTTTAAGCACTCCAGTATTTAGAAAATATTCACCTCATGTTTTATGTGTTAGCAAAACCAGTTTTTAAAAAAGCTAACATAATCCTGGGACAGAATTTTTAAAAATCAACACTATATTTCTTGTGTATAATTTACAAATTTCTTGATTATCACTCACCAAGGATTTACTGTTTCACAAGCTAGTAGCCTTCAAATGACCCTCCCTCCATATAGTCAATTCACTTTCAAACCCTTAAATTAAATTCCATCAAGTAAAAATCATTAATAAAGGTAAAGCGATTTTAAAAATTAAACAGTTCCCTATAGCACTGTTTCTAATAAACCAAGCATATATGAGAAAGTAAATTTAAATAGAAGATATACATGTATGAGAAAAAATCATCAGTTAAGCAAAATTTGAATAGAAGTTCAGATGAGATTATTCACTATTTTTAAGCAGAATTGACTCATTAATTCTGTGGAAAAATAAGAATATGTATGAGGTAAAATAAAGTTGGTTAGTTGCTCTTCGTGCTTCTTATTCCCTCAGCAAATATCACCATTTCACATTACTTAATATGAAAATTAATAGGTTCTTTTTTTGCACTGGTCCTTGGAAAACTTCCTCTGTACAATGAATGTCATTTAGTTTGCCCTCAAAAACCTTTGTGAAATATTTTAAGGGTATGTATTATGAGTTTTAATATCAGTAGATAGGATGGTGGCTAAGTAACTTGTCTCCAAAATACAGAATCTGTCAAAGCCCTCAGGGCATTCAAATCTTGTGCCTCCCAAAATATTCACTCGGAATACAAAAAATAAAATTATAATTGTGGATATGTTCACATGATACCAAAAATAACATTGGTGTAGCTGGAAAATGGCTTGCACATATATGTAATAGTATATTCAAACAAAAATGAACTGACAGAGTTTTCATATTTCCATTTTAATTTGGGTATTGTAAAGATACAGCTGAAGTGTGGCAAAGTCCAAGATAGTAACTTAAATTAAGAGCTGCCAATTTTAGAAAACACATATTGTGTTGATATTCCATACAAATTGTACTTTTTGACATACACATATTAACAAATCTTGTTTCCTATCACTCATGTCAGTTGTTTTAATGACCATCACAGCCAAGCATTTTTTATGCCTGAGATACAGCAGAGTGTGAAGATGTTTCCAGTAGCAGGCTCAGAAATAATTTGGAAAACGTTTTCTTAAAGACCATCCTGCCAAATCCTCCAACAGACAAATATTCTCACTTTCTACTAACTGCCAGGCTATGTTCCAAAGGCAGGACCAGGTGGCAGATTGTTTACATCCTCCAAAGGAAGGAAGGTTTAACTACTGTAGGCAATGCTTGGATTAACAAGTCCTATGACCTAGACCAGCTTGGGTCATCTATTAAATTATTTTTGGTAGATGCACAGTAAAAGCAGCCAACAAATTTGAGGTGGTGCAAGGGCCCCAAGGCCTCACTTCCAGGTTATAATAAAAGCAGACTTCAGGTAAAATTCTAGTATATAACCACTTACACTTTTTAATATTATTATTATTTTTTAGAGATAGGGTCTCATGCTGCTGCCCAGGCTAGAGTGCATTAGCACAATCGTAGGTCACCGCAACCTTGAACTCCTGGGCTCAAGCAATCCTCCAGCCTCAACCTCTGGGACTGCAGACACACGTTACCACACTTGGCTCCCATTTATTAATTACCCATTATCAAGTGTCTATAAAACAGTTCAGGCACACAAAAGTGTTAAAACAACTGCCTCAAGCTGTGCATACATCAGAGCTAATGCCTCCCTTCGCTGCCTCCCATTTAGTCTTTGGGAGACCAGGCTGAAGTTGATGGAAAGAGGAAAAGATGTCCAGGTGTGGTGACATTTGAGGCAGATTGAAAGTGTATTACCCATATCTTCATTGTTTATTTTATAAAGTACAGAAATTATGTGTGGACAGTATTCTTAAATACAGAGGCATAGAAATTACCCCAGGCCTGCTGAATCTGCATGCTTGCTGTAGGAGAGTCGTATGTATTTTGCAAAAGCTCTGTGGTTGATTCTAATGCATAGCAATGTTTATGAATTATTTATATTGAGCTAGCTAGCTGGAAGCCACTTTCTATTTCTCCCATCCAAGTTCTAGAGCTTCCAGCAACAAAAAAACCTGCACTTTTCTGTACCCAGTTGCTGTTAATTAGCACTGTGATCTCAGGCAAGTCACTTAACATATCAGAGCTCCAGTTTTCTCACAAAAAGCACATTAAACATAAACTAATATAGATATCCTGATAAAATGTGAGTTCAAATCCAATCATTCAATTAACAAGTCTTTGTTACAGGTGTAGCAGAAGGCTGTATTTTTATAATAACTAAAGTTTCTCTTTTTCATATAATTTTTGACAATCTTAGGCACTTCACCCATTGGGTCAGTGGTGTTCTTTAAATCAGGCAAGAACTAGTTAAGCTGGGAATAAAGAAGTCAAAGGAGTTTCTGAGTAAATTTTTTAAAAACTCACAGACCACACAAGACTTTTGAAGGTCTGATAATTCCAGTAAACTCAGCCACGAGGAAGCAGACATAGAATTTATGCCATATGCCTTTAACTAAAAAAAAATTATATGAGGATGTGAGAACAGTTTCCTGCCCCTGGCCAAAAAAAGAACACGTACATTAGAAAAAGCAAAATAATTGGTAGAAATAATCAAAGGAGGTAAATTGTGGTTTAAATTTCCCAGGGCTGTGTCCTTGAGTTTTGTGTGCTAGGAATACAGACAGGTTTAGTGAAACCCAAACATAAAGAAGGGTTAGTAAAAGGCTCCTGGAGAAGACACAAAGCCACTTTATTCCCTGAATTTTAGAGTAGCCAGTTGTGAGTTCATATCCCTCAATATGACAGATGGAGGAACTTTCAAAAGTAGCCTACAATCTTCAGAGGAACATAAAATGGCTAAGAGTGGGCTGGAGACTCAAAGTGACAGGAAAATGAAGACACACATTGAGCTGCAATAAACTGACCACCACAGAGCAGAAAAGAATGGGCATTTGAACAACAGAGGTAGTGGATAGATATCAACCAAAAAATTCAATTAAGATTATACATCACAGCCAAAGTCACCCTGGATTCTTATTGGTTCAAATGTCATTACACATAACACATTCTCTCCCTCCCCTCCTTCTTCTCCAAATGCCATGTTATTTGTCAATCATCCCTAGAATATAGATTGCCTCCAAGGCAAATAGAAGAGAGAATTGAAAATTCCTAAATTAATAGATTGCTAACCCAAAAGAGATCAAAGTTCAAAACTGAATTTATACATTACCTTCAATTTAAAAGGTTAAATGAAAGCTCAAGATCTAAATATGTACTTTATGCAGTAAACATAAAGTAGCCTAATAAAAAAATCTAAATTTAGTTCACTTACAGAGTCAAAAAGAAAGAGACAAGAGACATGTTTGCCCTCCTGTGGTTGGTGACCATATTCAATAAACATTTCTCTACCTAAAACAATTTTGCTTTTCTTATTAAAGACAAACTATTACTTATTTAATGTCACTATCCTTTGATAAATATGATAATTAAGTGTCCAGAATATAGTACACCAAAATAGCGTTATGTTATACAAAATAGCCCATGGCTGGGTAGGTAACAGATTACACTCCTAGCAGCCGCTTAAATCTGACTTAGGCCAATTTGGTCTTGCACAATTCTTGGTTACTTTTTGACTATGCTACATTACCGTTGGAGATGGATAAATGTAGTTGCTTCCTCATAAACTTTTTTGACAGAATAGATTGAGTCTTAGGATAAATTCTGCCACATATGCAGAAATGGATTGATTAAACACTGGTTTTCAAGTAGGCAAAAAAAATTCATACAACCAATTCGGTGGACTCTATGAAATCCAGCCCACTAATTTCTGGACTCATCTCCCAAGGATCCTAATTTTATTGTTATAAGTTGTGGCTTGGACATTTGCATCTTTTAAAAGTTTTTCAAGTACTTCTAATGTGCAGTCAGGTTTAAAAACCATAATCTTAAACAAGTAGAGGAATACATGGTTGATTAGGAATTAAGTCTTGGGCTCTATTCCAAAGGGTAAAATCTACCAACTTCATTAGATTATTAAAATCTCTGTGTATGAGTAGAAAGTATCTCCTATAATTTCAGCCAGTCCATAAACCTTAACTGCTTTTTATTTTACCTATGAGAGTCCATTAACACAAAATATCACTCTAGTCAATTTGCCTATTTCATCAATAAAATTTAATGCTTTGGTATTTAATGTTAATTAGCAAAGCCTAGTTTGTTGTTTGAGATACAAGGAATAGAAGCACTGTTTCCTGTTCAGAAACTGCCTCTTGAGTTTGGACTTCCTATTTGAACACCAGCTTGCTTTGCCTAGACTATGTTCTTTGGTGTGTTATATGAACTTAAATTAGTGTTTGAATTAAATATTTAAATAATACACACATTTGTGTATGTGCAGTATTTTAAGTACATTATAGACATTATAACACTCTTGCCCTCTGTCATCCAGGTAGGATGGATTGTGTAACCTAAATTTTAAGTGTCATTTTCAATTCCTTTCATTAGGAGGGTTTGTTCTCAACTCCTTCCATTGGGAGGTTTTTATTTGTCAGTTTGTTTCCCCACAGTATACTCTATGTTCTTTCTTCATTGGTTTCATCTTTCTCTCACCCCAACAAAGACATTTTAATCATGAGAATAGTAGTACTCAGTCTTAAATGACCTTTAGAAAACAATGTAGAGTATTGTCTTTGCATGGAAAGCACAAGTAAAATAGATTGATGGCAAAATACAAATCTCTGGCCATGGTATCCTGTCTATAGGAAAACCAGTTCAGTCTCTTGGCATTAACTATTTGGCTCCAAATAAACAAAGGAAAAGACAATCCCTAGGCTGTCTCCATAATAAGGTGATTCTAGTCCTGAAGCCTCTTTAGTCTCAGTGACCTCTTAATGCTGCCTCACTGTCCATATCACTGGCCATGTTTTCTTAATAGTTATAGTTTATTTAAGAAGTTTTAGTTTTTGCTTTTGTTTGTAAAGAAAATAGTAGTATTTTGTGGTATAATAGTTTCAGTTGTTATGGAAATGCTCTGCCATTATCCAGCCAGAAGCTGAATACAATTTTTAGCTCAGGTCTGGGTTCTTACTTTTCCCCAGAAGGCGTAAGTTGCCAGGTAACATGTATGCACCTTGAGCTGGAATTGCCTTTTCCCTTTCCAGAAGTCTATTACTTGAAGTTGCAATTCAGGGTCCATGTCAAGGCATTCGCAATATTTTTCCATAACCATCTGTAGGTGTTTTTCCTTCTGCTGACTGTACTGTATCAACCCAGGGGATGATATGGATTCTCCAATATTCTTACACTCAATCTTACTACATTCCACTGTTTAAAAATCAGCAATGATTTCTGAGAGTCAGTCTCATGTCTCTCACAAGGTTAGAGGCTTGAGCTCAAGCTGACTTACTCCCTTTCCATCCAGGATTAGTATTAGTTCTTGAGGCAGATATTTACTACAACATTATTACTACAAACATAATTAGGAATCTCAGACCAGGCCCCATATAGGATACTACAATTGCCAAAGTTATAAAATAGGGTGTATAAAAAGGTAACTTGCATTTACTTATACTCCATATTCCAAATTACAGAAAAAAGAAAACACTTGAAAGTTAATGGTAAACTCAATCACTTCTTTATTTTTCTCAATATTATTGAGAAAGAATTGTGGATTTTTACTTTCACCACTTCTTTTTCTCTGTACTATCTATACTGTAGATGGTAAGTTTTATTAAATTGCCACATTAGAATTTGTGTTTGGTTCACAATCTTTCTCTGCCTACTATGGCTTCTGTTGAGATGCTTCTGACTTTTGTCATCAATCTCATCTATCAATGTCTGCTCTCTGACTTCCTCTCTGATGCCAGACCTACAAGAGACATAGGCCATCCTCATCTAAAACACCGAGTCCCTTCAAGGTTACTGGGCCTTCTTCCGACTCCTTTCAGTTTCACTAAAAATCTTTAGATGTTCAAAAACTGCACCATTCTTAGCCGGCCATCCTGGACTGCAAAAAAAACATGGGAATCCAAGCAACTTAAAGCAGTCTCAGGATATCTTCTCAATTACACTGGACTTGTGACCATTTCTACTGCAAGTCTGCAGATGTTGGCATTCTTGGAGCTCTGGATGGAAAGTGGTGAACAATTTATGTCTATGATTCTATCTCATCATAAAACTGAAAATTATTTGGCTCCACTTAGCAGAATTCCCTTCTCCTGGATCTACATCAGTGACTTTCTCTCCCAGTTTTCTTTTCTCGTCCACTAAGATGTATTCCCAAGGATAAAAAAGACCAGCTATATCGTTGTTGTGTGGCCTTTCAGTCTGTTCAGTGCTTGGGGGCTTACTTATCTGTGTTCCAAAACAGCGATTTTGGAACACAGGAAAATCTTTTTCCTCTTGAAAGTAAAGGTTAATTCAAATAAAAAATAATAAAAAATAATAATTCTTCCTCATGTGTAAAATGAAAGATATGTTCATCATTGTATTTTTAGAACATTTTCTTTAGAAAATTAGTAATTGTAATTTTTTTCTCTGCTCCTCTAATATATGCACAAATAATTTAAAGGCCAAGTAAGACTCTTGCCAGGTTTACAATACAGGCTTTTTTTTAAGGTCTAGAGTCATCTCTTTGAAATGCAAACGTCAAAAAAGACAGCACTTCTATCTTCTAGTCTCTCTGAGAGTTTAAATTAGATATCTTACTCCAAGTTGTAACTATCCACTTGTTGTATAGATATGAAGACTGCATTATTCATTTGGATAAAAGCAATTAGCTAACACAGATGGCCACCTTGATTATCAGGTAAATTTATAATAAATTCTGTGTGATAAATGGTACTGTCATGTCTTTTTTCTTGGAGATTAGTTATCATCTATCATAACAATATTTATGCAATGGATTGTATCTGCTTGTCTATATAAAAAGGTGAGATTTCCATCTTTATAATGTGATGAATATTTCAGTCTGGTTTAATACTTATTCAATAAAGCTATTTTCTTCCTCTTATACTTTTGTGGAGAGTTTGGCAGGAAAATATTTTCTTAATTATATCCCCACACAAAACTGCCTCTTATACTCAAAGCCTTAAATATCCAAAATTTTTATGTCAGAGTTTTAGAAATTCCACAAAAAAGCAATTAATGTTTTCATTCTATAGAAGAAAAAATGTGAAAGGAAAGGGGAGGTTAACCTTTCTTTACCCATCATAAGGGTCACAATCAGTAGTCTTGTAACAAAAGACAGGTTAACAAAAAAAAGTATAGTTAATTTATTTAATCAATGTTCTAAGTTACAGGAGAGCATTCTGAAATGAAGACCCAAAGACCCAGAAGAAACTTTCCATTTGTATGCTTAGGTATGATGGAGAATGGACAGTCATGTAGAACTGTGATTGGATAAAAGGGTATGATATAATGGTAATAGATGGGGGGTGGGGAGAGGGAGACCTGTAAGGCCTCTATTCAGACTCTTCTTGTGTTTCTGTGCAGCATTTCTTCCTCTTGGGTATGGGACAGGACTGCTCTAAAATGAGGGTCTTATGACTGCTAGCAGATAAGATAGGTCATAGAATTTACGACCAGCTCCTACACAAAAAGTCAGGAAAAAGTTGGAATAATATTTATAGATTTTATATCTTGCTTTAAGAGAGAGGGATTCTATTTCTATGACCTGCTTTAAAGAAGAAGAATTTTGGTTTCTATAACTTCAGGGGAGAAAGAGAAACAAGAGACAGGAAGGCAAGAGAAGATCAGAAAGACTTTGCTTCTGAGGCCTTCCAATCTCCTATAATTCAAAGTATTCAGTGTACCAAAGCACGACACTTTGGAGTATCATTTTCTGAACTCCAACAATTCCATGCTAAAATACAGTTTCTGTTGAAGTTTGGTTTCGAGAAATGGCAGGCCAAGTTATTTAGATGAATTCTTCCACACATACACTTACACACACACACACCACAAACTCTCATAACTTTGAATTTAAACATTCGAAACATTACTTTAAAAGCATCTAAAAGCAAATAAAACTATGGAAAAATTCCAGGTCAAAATTGTACTCTAAAGTGAGAATCTAGGGAACTTAGCAGAACAAAGAACGTTCAATCTCACCTTTGCCTCCTTTGTCTCCAAAGCTTTGAGCTTTATTCATTTTAAGGGTAAGATTCTCTAGCTTGAGTAGAGATAAGGAAAAGAGAGACAGAGGAGTCAAAAGTCAGAATTCAGGGCATTCTCAGGAAGGGGAATATGGGATCCAAAATGCTACATCCTTAGTCTTAGGGGAAACTAGGACTAAGATTATATCTCCAGGAAACGCAGGAGAAAGTCATGTTGGTGCAGAGCAGAGAGAGAGAAGAAGGGAAAGCAAAACCATCAAGAACACATGGTCATGACTCAACACTGCTGTAAATGCATTAGAACAAAAAAAGCATTACAAGAGACAAAAAGAGTCAGTTAATAAAGATTAAAAGTTCATTTCATCAGGTTAATAAATAAATACATACATACACTAACATATGTATGCACACATGTACCCATGTATATCTATATATATAAACTAGAGCATATGTAACTATACTAGTATTTATATATATACACACTTAGTATGTGTGTATACTAAGTATGAATTTATATACTAGCACATATATATGCACATTAGTATATATGTATATATGTGTGCATATATATACTCTACCATATAGATATGGTAGTGTATATATATATATACATACACACACACATATGTATATATATTTATGAATCCTCCATATATATTATATATATATGGAGGACTCATAAAAACTTGGAATTATCTTTTTAGAGGGTGGGTCTTTTGTAATACAAGCTTCCCCCTGTTAGGCAATTGTTCTAGAAACCCATGGGCACCAGTGTACTACGTAGTGTTGTTTTGAGAGGCTGCATTCAGCTTCAGTGAATTTTGGGGGGGGGGATTTTTTCAACACATTTTCCCATTTCATGATAGGTAATTTATGAGTGCACCTGCCCACACCACACTAAGTGTTCAGCAGTTTTTGACCAAAAAAACAGCATGACCCACATGCCTCACTTTCCCTAATCACCCGATTGCACCCCAAGCAACTTTTTTTTGGTTCCCCAAAAGAAAAATATTTTGCTAATGTGAAAGAGGTAAAACAGAAAATGGCAGAAGCACTAAAAGGCATCAAAATTGATGAGTTCAAAAACTGAGCAGTGGAAAAAGTGTCTCAATAGGTGTATTGCATCAAACAGAGAGTACTTTGAAAGTGACTGAAGTTTAAACATGTAAGAATAAATATACAATTTTTAATAAATAAATTCCAATTTTAGGGGTCCTCCCTTGCAGAGTGGCAAATTGGGTAAAGAAGCATGATCCATCCTTATGTTGCCTTCAGGAAACAACTCACTGAAAGAGACACCCATAGACTCAAGGTAAAGAGCTGGAGAATGATCTTCCAGGAAAATGAAAAGCAAAATAGATCAGTAGTAGCTATTCTTATATCAGACAAAAAAGACTTTAATAAAAATTAAACAAAAATCACTGAAAGACACTACATAATGATAAAAAGATCAATTCACCAGCAAGTAAATTACAAGAAATATCTATCTGGGTGCTCCTATGCACGCAACATAGGAGCATCCAGATTTATAAAATAATTGCTAATTAAACTAACAGAGGACATAGACAACCAAACAATTACAGCTGAAGACTTTAATACCCCACTAATAACCTTAGACATATCATCAAAACAAAACAGGGAAATCTGGGCCCTTAACTCAACACTCAACCAACTGGGTCTAATAGAGATCACTTTACCCAATAACCACAGAATATACATTCTTCTCATCAACACATGGAACACACTCCAAGATCAACCAGATATTCACACATAAATCAAGCAATAACAAATTTCAAAAGGTTGAAATCATACCAAGCATCTTCTCAGATCACAGACAAATAAAAATAAATATCATCATCAAGAACCTCCCCAAACCACACTAGTACATAGAAATTAAACAACATGCTTCTGAATGAGTTTTGGGTTAACACCAAAGCCAAGACAGAAATGAAAGGATTCCTAGAAACAAATGAAAACAAAGACACAAAATACTGAAACCTCTGAGATACCGTGAAAGAGTTGCTGATAGGGAAGTTTATAGCATCACACGCACATATCAAGAATATAAACAGATCTCAAACAGTCTAACATCACACCTAAGAGTTGGATAAACAAGAGCAATTCAATTCCAGAACTAGCAGAAAAATGGAGATAATCAAAATAAAGTCACAGCTAAATGAAATAGACACTAAACATATCATACAAAAGATCAAGGAGATGAAAACCTGATTTTTTGAGAAGACAAATAAGACTGACAGACCCCTGGCCCCAGATTGACAGAAAGAGAGGGGGGGAGAGGAAGAGGGAGAGGGAGAGGGAGGGGAGAGAGAGAGAGAGAGAGAGAGAGAGCCTGAATAAACACAATGAGGAATGAAAAAGATGTTACAATTGATCCTGAAGAAATAAAAAAAATATCAGAGATCACTATAAACACCTGTATTCAAGTCAACTGGAAAATCTAGAGGAAATTGAGAAATTCCTTGCTCACATAACCTCCAAGATTGAAACAGGAAGAAATTGAATCTCAAAATACACCAATAACAATGCAAGAAATCAACTCAGTAGTAAGAAACCTCTCTGCCAAAAAAAGTCCTGGGCCAGATGGTTTCTCAGCTAACTTCTACAAGAAGTACAAGGAAGAGTTGATACCAATCCCATTGGAAGTATTCTAAGCAATAGACAGACGACCCAACGAGAATGAAACTTCATGCCAAATTCCCTGATGAACATAGATACAAAAATTCTCAACAAGTCTCTAGCAAATCACACCCAAAAGCACATTGCAAAAATCATCCATCATGACCAGATGGGCTTTATTCTCAGGACTCAAGACTGGTTCAACATTCACAAATCAATAAATGTAATCCACCACATAAATAGTTGCAAAACCAAGAAACACATGATTATCTCAATAGATGCAGAGAAAACATTTGATAAAATCCAACAAAAGCCCTCAAACATCTAGTCATTGAAGGAACATTCCTCAAAGTAATAAGAGTTATCTATGACAAACCTGCAGCCAACATCATATTTAACAGGCAGAGGCTGGAGACATTCTAAGAACTGGACAAAGAGAAAGATACCCACTCTCATCCTTCCTATTTAACATAGTACTGGAAGTGCCACCCAGAGCAATCAGGCAGAATAAAGAAATTAGGGGTATTTAAATAAAAAAGAGGAAGTTAAATTATCCTTCTTCACAGATGATACAATTCTATACTGAGAAAACCCTAGAAAGTCTGACAGAAACCTCCTCACACTGACAAATGACTTCAATAAAGTCTCATGACACAAAATCAAAGTGCACAAATCAGTTGCATTTCTAGACACAAATAACAAGAAGGCTGAGAATCAAATCAAACCACAATCTCATTCACAATAACCACACACCCCACTCACAATAGCTGCCTTCATCTAATAGTGAAAGGTCTTTACAATGAAAACTTTTTAAAGCTTCTTTACTATGTTTTTGACAGTTTAGGTTAGTTCTATATTTTGGTCCTCAAGCTCTGAGATTCTTTCTTCTGCTTGGCTAATTCTGCTTTCCATGCTTATCAGTTTGTTATTTATTTCATTCACTGTATTTTTTACTGCTGTTATCTAAGATATCAACTCCTTCCTATTTTCCTCTTGTCTCTCCTCAATTCTTTTTATTCTCTTTATTAATGTCTTGATATCTGGGTTTCTAGTTTGAGACTGGTCATTCTGAGGGCTCCTCCTTGTTTGCATTCTGAAGTCTGTTTTCTCAGTGTTTGACCTCCCAGGGGTCTGTATGAGACCCATATTCTTCTTTTCATTTTTCTTCATTTGTGAAGATTTTCCTCCCCCCTGACACTTTTTTTCCTCCTCTTCCTTAATTCGGTTGTTCAGGGATGGCGGGGTTACTTTTACTTCTGTTTTCTCAATCTCCTATTCTTCCTTATGTGGATCCTCTGGCTTTGTTCACTTCTGATGCTGGACTGTGGTTTGGGGGTTGTACTTTTTGCAGTTTTGAGATTTAATTGAGGGGGATCTGTGATTCAGAATCCATCTGCAGATCCCAGTATTCACCATCAGGTATATGGGCACCCTGGAACCCACTTCCCACTGCCTTACAATTTGTCCATGCAGTGGGGGTCTAGGTTTGCTCCCTGGAAGCAAAATGAGGTAAGAAAAAGGAAAATAATGGAAGAAGGAAGGAGGGGGACAAGAGTAAGGTGGAGAGAGAGAAAAGTAAAAGGGAAAACAGACAGACGTACCAACTAACAAATGAAAAGAGACACAAAGACAGAAAAGAGAAAAACAGAACAAAACAAACAAAAAAACCC
Source organism: Tarsius wallacei (assembly GCA_963574415.1). NCBI lineage: Eukaryota > Metazoa > Chordata > Mammalia > Primates > Tarsiidae > Tarsius > Tarsius wallacei. The sequence continues at coordinate 19,328 of CAUYQG010010205.1, forward strand.
TAAAACATACAGGTAATCATACAAACACCCAGTCCAACATAAACCTGCCTATTGATATACTCTTCCCATACACAAACAGGAAGTCTAAAGAATAGAAAGAAAAAAGAAAAAAAATCAGTAAAATAACAGAAACAAAGCAAGTATGAAAACGTCATTAAAACCAGAAAGAGCAAAAAAAAAAAAAAGCAGACAAAATTGAGCAAAATGAACAGTCAAAAACTAAAAATAGCCGAGTTCCAGTTAAGATGGCGACAACATAGGTGGAACTGTGAGATTCTCCGAATGTGAATTCACAAAAAGACTCTTGCCCTCCTTTCCCTACCCCCTTGCCCACAGCTGGACGCATTGGTCCGAGGATCAGGGACTCCCGGTCTCATGCAGGGCTGGCTATTGTGTCCCAGGCTGCTCCCTCACAGGTGGGAAAGCTGGTCTCAGCTCCATCCCTGGCTACATCAAACCCAGACTGAGCCTCCGGTCACCCTGGGAGGCTCTGGGCACCCGCCCCTCGGAGAAACTGATTCCATTTCTGACTGAAGTACGCTGGGAGCAATGCGGGGCCAATTTTGCCAATCATTGCCTGCCCTTTGGAGCTTTGGGGCTCTGAAATCTGGAGCTCTGGAGCCCCGAGTAGAGCACCCAGCTGTGCAGCTGATACCTGGGAGGTTCACGCTAGCTATCATGCTACCACAGACCATCATAGTCGATTGCCCAGGGACCCAACGAGCGGAGAAAAAGGATCCTATCACTTTGACCATTCTCCAGGCAGAGACTCGCATTGCCCTGCCCACCTACAAGCAGTATCCACCTGGGTTCCCAAGGTAACATCACCAAACAGAAGACAAAGCCACTCCCCTGGGAACTAAGCAGCAGACGACTCAGGTTGCAGCTCAAAGTAATCCCGCGCCTTGGGAGACTGAGGGACCAAACCTACATTCTGCTGCACAGAAAGATTGTAAGATGGTGGGAAATAGGTTCCAGTGGGCTCATACACCGATAGGGGGATGCTGGAATCGGCATACAGATTCTGAATCACAGCTTCCCCCTCAACTAAACCTCAAAACTGCAAAAATTACAACCCACAGCCCACACTCCAACGTCAAAAGTGAACAAAGCCAGAGGACCCTCATAAGGAAGAACAGGAGATTGCACAAGCGAAGCAAAAGCAGCCCCACCTTCCCTGAAAAACAGACTTAAAGAAGGGGAAGGAAAGGAGGAGAGAGAGAGAAATCTACACAAATGAAGAAAAACCAAAAGAAGAATATGGGGCTCTCCCAGACACCTGGGAAGGCAGACACTGAGAAAACTGACTTCGGAATGCAAACAATGAAGAGTACCCAGAATGACTGGTCTCAAACTACAAATCTAGATATCAAGGCAATAATGGAGAGATTAAAAATAATTGAGGAGAGTCAAGAAGAAACTAGGAAGGAGCTGATAACTGAGATAACAGCAATAAAGAATACTGTGAATGAAATAAGTAACAAAATGACAAGCATGGAAAGCAGAATTACCCAAGCAGAAGAAAGAATCTTGGAGCTTGAGGACCAAAATATAGAACTAATCCAAACTGTTAAAAACACAGAAAGCAAGCTCAAAAAGGCAGAACAAAACCTTCAAGAGATGAG
>CAUYQG010010210.1:0-47356 GCA_963574415.1 Tarsius wallacei
CAAGCCCAGCTGATTTTTTGATTTATTGTAGAGATGAGGTCTCGCTTGCCCAGGCGGGTCTCGAACCCGCCGGCTCAGGCAATCCACTCACCTCAGCCTCCCAAGGCGCGGGATTACAGGCTGAGCCACCGAGCCCGGCTCAATATATATTCTTAAATCACATAATTTTTTCTTTTAAACTTTATGTAAGTAGAATCTTCTATACATGGAATTTTGTGATTGTTGTTCAACATTAACTTTTTCTAGTTTTATGCATGTTGTACCTTGTTTATAGATCATAATTTTCATTGCTATATTATTCTATTGTATGAATATGGTACACAATGTGCTAGCCATTATCTTGTTTATATATATTTGGGATGTTTTCAGGTTATGTCTATTGTAGAGTTTCTATAAATATCTTTTATTTTCCTTGGTATACATGTGTAACAGCATCTCTAGGGTATATAGCTATGGTATAATTTCTAGATTTTGGAGAGTAAAAATCTCCAATTTCAGTAAGTAAATAAAACATAGATTCATTAATTGATGTATTAACTATCAATTAATAAGAATTTCTAAAGCTTTACATCATTTGTTACTATCAGGTTTTTTAAACTTTTAAGTTAGTCAAATAGTGTGATGATGCTTTAATATAATTTAAATTTGTATATTCCTAATTACTAATGAGCCCTGAGCATTTTTTGTGTTAGTATATTAGTGTATAAAATATCTGCCAATACACTCAGCCCTTTTCTTCCTAATATATTATTTATATTTTCTAACTATATTTTAGAAATGTCTTTCATATTGCTAATTATTAATACTTGGGTGAATCTGTGTTGCAAACATATTATCTCAGTTTGTGGCTTATCGCTTCACTCTTTATAATGCTTTTTTACTAACAGAAAACTCTAATTTTAATGCAGTGAAATCTACTACTCTTTTTTTTTTATGATTTACACAAATCAAGTTCTATTTTAAAAAGTTTTTATTCTCCAAATCAGAATGACTTTTATTTTTTTACTTTTTATTTTTAAATTTGAATTTAAAATCTATGTGAAGTTGATATTTTATGATTGAAGTTCAATATAAATACACACACACACAAACACAATCATACTCATACAGAACTAGTTATTTTAGTAGTAAAATTATAGAATTACTAAATGGTTTATTCTTTTCTTGTTCTTTAGCAGTGCTTTAATGTAAATAAATATAACAATTATTATAAATGTGAATAAAATGTTTATACTTGTGTGAGTTAACTGGTATAATCTCTATACTGTTCCAACTGCCTATTTGTCTATTTCTGTAATTCTTGATAAATGCTTTAGCAATTTTCCCAATTGCTGTTCACAAGTTACTTAGTAATTTTGGATTTTATACTCCTGAATATTTTTTAGAGTCAGCTTGTCAAAACAGATCCTTTGGCCTTTATATTCCAACAAATAACTTTGCAATAATATTGATCATGAGTGATTTTACTCTTAGCCTATCAGTTTTCTCTTCCATAAAATTGTATGTTACTTTATTTGTTTTTATAGGACTAATGTGAGAATCAAATAAAAGAATGTATGTGAAAACCTAATCTATGTATTATATAAAACAGCGTGAACATTGTTGCTGAAAAAGCGATTTTTTTTTACTTTTGATCTAAAATTATGTGTACTTCTTACCCTTCCAACCTTACTTTACCTTCTCCAACCTATAAATACAAGTATCACTATTTAAATCAGTAGAAAGTACACTTGAGCTCATTTGTATCTATACGTTTTTACTATAATTTTTCCGATTTGTTTAAGAAGAAAAATATTTTTAGTTCATAGATTTAAACTAATCCTCAAACTAAAAAAAAATATATATATATATATATAAAGGCTGAACAAATCTCTAAGGTATAAATTCAGGGATCAATAATGACTTGGCTCATCTAAGAATGGGGATTTTAATTAGCATAGAGGTTTGGTAATGATGCAAAATTAAATTCAGACTTATTTGTATGAATTGACTGTCTAGCTTTGGCTAATTTAGCTAATCTTCTTGAGCATTAGTTTTCTCAAATATAAAGTGACAATTGTAATAACACCAAATTCATATTATCCTTGTGACACACACAATGAGATATGAAAAAATGCTTTGTATATTTTAGTATGCTATTTAAATAATATTTGTGATTATTAAATTGTAGATGTAAATGTGCCATATTATATGAGTAAAGCAAATTTAAGTGTCTTAAGGCAGTTGACTTTTGAAATAAATCTTGTAATTCTGTTTATAGAGCATATAATCATATTTTATTCAGATAAATCCACACAATTTGAATATATAAATTCTTGACTAATCATTGTCTTATGATAATTTAATTATTTACCCATTCTAAAACAGTTTTAATCTACATATGTAAGAAAATTCACTTTTTGAGTATAACACGGAAAAAAAGAATTCATATTGAAGCAATAAGAGAGTCTCCTGAGACCATGAGAGTGAGAAATGAGTAGGTGCTAATCTACAAAATCACTCATGTGTCGAGTATGTGGATTTGTAGTACTTTGATTTGGAAATTTTGCCCTTTCTGGAGAAGGTTAACCAATTACTATGAAAAGTTATTGAATTTAAGAAGAAAGAACAATCATTTTTTTAAAAGCAAATGTACAACTCCATAAATGTTATTATTATCTAATACAAAAGTACATAAACTTTAAAAATAACTTTGACTTCTTAATTCTTTTTAAGATAATTGTTACTTAAACTAGAGAAATTGAATAACAAGACAATATTTTTGTGATAAAGAATATCTGAAAATTTGTGAATTTTTTCAGATTTTTAATGTAACTGTCAAGTTACATTAAAAATATATATTACAAGAGGAAACAGATTTACTTTTTTGACATTAATAGTATCTAACTATAATGAATAAATTCACAGATATCTAACAATAATCAAAAAAATTATGCTTTTCTACTGAATTCATAAAAATCTACTAGAAAGAGGATAAAAGAAAAAGAATATTAAATCTGTATTTATCCAAGTCTTTTTGGAAAATATAGTGCTCTAGTGAAATTAAATTGTGACTCTATTATTTCTAATTATTTTGGCTTCTAAATGGCAGCACTGAAATCATAAAAAAGCACAATGCTTGGTATTAAGTAGGTAGAGCTAAATAAATATTATCTTCTATTATTATACTATGGACCAAGGTTTAAACTCTAAGCAAATTGTTTTGTAAAATATGTCGAGCTATGGAAAAAAAGATAATCCTTGGGAAAAAATCCCTATTATTTTATATTTTCTGACTTAAGTGACTTACCATCCTTCTGTGTAAAAGGAGAAGGTTTAAGAGTGTGATTGCTCAAGAGTAACTTAACTTTTATGTTTGATTTAATTTAATTATTTTATTTTTTAAAAAAATGTTGGTACAGTGGTTATAGAACAGGATGTATCTATCATTAGTTTTAAAATTTTATATTTATAGGGTACACATGTATACTTGTTACATGGATATGTTGTATAATGGTGAGGATTGGGATCAGGTGGCCCATTCCCATATAGTGAACATTATGCCTTCTAAGTAGTTTCTGAATCCTAAGCCCCTCTCCCCTCCCCCCTTTATTGATATCTCCAGTGTCTATTATTTCCATCTTTGTAACTAAGTTCCCACATATGAGTGAAAATATACGGTGTTTGGATTTCCTATTCTGAGCCAGTTTACTTAGTATGATGACCTTCTGCTCCATCTATGCTGCTGCAAAGGACATGATTTTATTCTTTTTTATTAAAATGACCATATTACTCAAAGTAATCAATAGAGTCAATACAATCCCTATCAAACTAGAAACATCATTTTTCACAGAATTAGAAAAAAAAATCCTAAAGTTCACATGGAACCAAAAAAAGAGCCAGGATATCCAAAGCAATGCTAAGCAAAAAGAGGAAAGCTGAAGGCATTGCATTATCTGATTTCAAATTATACCACAAGGCTGTACTAACCAGAACAGCATGGTACTGGTACACGAGTAGACACATGGACCAATGGAACAGAATAAAGAATCCAGAAATAACCCCAAATACCTACAACCAACTGATATTTGACATAACAGACAAAAACATACACTGGGGAAAGAACACCCTATTCAACTGATGGTGCTGGGAAAATTGGATAGATATGCAGAAACATAAAACTTATCCCTATCTCTCCCCATATACAAAACTCAAGATGGATTAAAGACTTAAACATCAGACTTAAAACCATAACAATCCTGGACTAGCCAGGTGTGGTTACTCATGCCTGTAATTCCTGCATTTTGAAAGGCGAAGATAAGAGGATTGCCTGATCCCAGGGGTATGAGACCAGGCTGGGCAACTTGGTGAGACCTCATCTCTATGATAAATCTCTACAATAAATCAAAAAATTAGCTGGGTGTGGTGGCGCATACCTATGATTCCAGCTACTTGGAAGACTGAGGTGGAAGGGTAGCCTGAGTCCAGCAGGTTGAGGCTGTGATGGCTGTGATTGTGCCACTGAACTCTATCCTGGGAGACCAAGTGAGACTCCCACTCAAAAAAAAAAAAAAAAAAAAATCCTGAATGAAAACCTAGGAAAAATTCTTATGGACATTGACCTAGGCAAAGAATCTATGGCTAAACTCTCCCCCCTCCAAAAAAAATGCAATAAAAACAAAAATAAACAGTGGGACATAAATTAAAAATCGTCCGCACAGCAAAATAAATAATCAGTAGAGCAGATAGGCAAACTACAGAATAGGAGAAGATATTCAAAAGCTATACATCTGACAATGGAATAATATCCAAAATCCATAAATAACTCAAATCATCATGAGAAAAGCCAATAACTCCATTAAAAAGTAGGCAAACGACATGAATAGACATCTGTCAAACATACACAAATGCCCCACAAACATATGAAAAATGCTCAACATCACTCATCATCAGGGAAATGCAAATTAAAACTAAAATGAGATTCTACTTTACACCAGTCTGAATGGCCATTATTAAAAAACCAAAAAGCAATAGATACTGGCTGGCATGGTTGTGGAGAAAAGGGAACATTTATACACTGTTGGTGGGAGTGTAAATTCATTAGTACAATCCCTGTGGAAAGCAGTATGAGGATTACTCAAAGAACTAAAATTAGATTTCTACTTGATCCAGCAGTCCCACTGCTAGGTATCTACCTTAAGGAACAGAGATTATTGTATAAAAAAGATACCTGCACCCACATGTTTATCACAGCAAAATTCATAATTGCAAATATGTGGACTCCACCTAAATACACACCAACCAATCAGTGAACAACCAATCAGTGGTATAATTATTTTAATTTTTATAGATTTAGGGGTTACAAGTGCAGTTTTGTTACGTGAATATATTACATAGTGGTGAAGCCTGATATTTTTGTGTAACCATCCCCTAAATAGTGTACATTTTACCCAGTAAGTAATTTCTCATTTCTCAACCCCTCTTACCTCTCACCATTCCAAGTCTCTAATGTCTATTATCCCATTTATATGTTCATGTGTACCCATTATTTAGCTCTCACTTGTAAGTGAGAACATGTAGTATTTGACTTTCTGTTTCTGAGTTATGCCACTTAGGATAATGACCTCCAGATATATCCATATTGCTGCAAAAATAATGACATTTTTTATAGCTCAGTAGTATTCCATTGTATGTGAGTATACCACATTTTATCTATCCAATCATCCATTAATGGACATTTAGGTTGATTTCATGTCCAAGGATCAACTAAATCTGAATGCATGCCTCTTTTATTCACTGTGTTATAATAATTGAAACAAAAATCATAAATTTCAGATGCAGAGATTAAGGTAATGAACTCTTAAGAAATGTTAGGACTAAAAGAAATTAAATTTTATAAACTAGAAAATTTATATATGTTTCAATCATATTATTTTCTGTCCTTTTACTTTACTGTTTATTTTCCATGAAAATAAATAGGACGTATGTTTTAGAACCAAGACAACTAGAAGAGTATGTGCAGGATTGACATTGCCCATTGCCTAATTTAATCAAATTTATTGAATTATAATTTACACACAAAACAAAATACAACCATTCAAAGAGTTCCATGAGTTTTGACAAATTGGTACACTTGTTACTCACCATCACAGTCAAGAAAAACAATGTTGCCATGATTTATTTCACAGTCACCAGGTTGGGCCAGGTGGTTCATGCCTGTAATCCCAGCACTTACTGCTTGAGCCCAGGAGTTTGAAATCAACCTGGGCAACATAGCCAACCTCATCTCCACAAAAAACAACAACAATTATTCAGGTGTGGTGGCATGTGCCTGCAGTCGCAGCTACTCGGAAAGCTGAGGCAAAAGGATCACCTGAGTCTGGGAAGTTGAGGAAGTGGTATGCAGTGACTGTGTCACTGCATTCCACCCTGGTGACAGAGACTCCAACTTAAAAACAAAACAAAACAACAACAACAACAACAAAAAACTCAGTCAATCCTTTCCTCCAGCTTCATTGAACTGCTTTATGTGTCTATAGATTTGATTGACTATTCCAAAATTTCTTGTAAATGAAGTCATACAATATACACTCTTGAGCCTGACACCTTGTGTTCTGCTTTTTTAAAAACAAATATTCCATGTTATTGGACATATTAGTCAGTTCTTTTTACTATTGATTTCATTGCATGGTATCATACAACATATAACACACGTCATTCTACACACCACAGTTAGTGTATCTGTTGATCTGGTGGTGAATAGTTGGGTTACTTTTAGATTTTAACTTCACCAATAATGCTACTGTGGACTTGTGTGTACATCATTGTGAAGACATGCTCATTGGCTTCTCTTGAGTGAATACCTAAGACTTCAATGGGTAGATTACATATAAATGTCTTAACTTTGCAAAGAAAAGATAGCTGCCAAATTTACAATAATATTTTATGTTCTCACCAGCAATATGTAAGAGTTGTAGTTATCCCAAGTCTTCACAAACACTTGGCATTGTAATTATTTAATTTCACTCATTTCAATGGTGCATTATTATATCTCATTGTGTGTGTGTGTGTGGCGGGGGGGTTGTGATTTTATTTTTTTATTTTTTATTTTTGAGCTGAAGTCTCACTCTGTCTCCCAGGCTGGAGTGCAATGGCATGCTCACGGCCACTGCAGCCTCAACCTGCTGGACTCCAGCAATCCTTCTACCTCAGCCTTCCAAGTAGCTGGAACTACAGGTGTGCACTACCACACATTGCTAATTTTTTTATTTATTTTAGAGTTCTTACCAAGTTGTCCAGGCTGATCTCGAACCCCTGAGTTCAGGCAATTCTCTTGCCTCAGCCTCCCAAAATGCTGGGATTACAAACTTGAGCCACCACGCCCGGCCTCAATTTGCTCTTAATTTAAATTTATCTGATAATGTTTCTATAATTATGGGCATCTTCTTTTCATGTACCTTTTGGACTTTCATCTCTTCTTGATAGATGTTTGTTTAAATATTTCCCCCATAATGATATTTTGATGATCTTGTTGATTTGTCAAAAAATTTTTTTATGTATACTAGTTGTATGTTCTCTGAAAAATATATATTTTCCCTCAGTGTGTGGATTACTTTTTTATTTTCTAAACTGTAATTTCTTAATCTGCTTTTAAATTTAGATAATATAATTATAAATTATATTAATTATAAATTAATTTATTAATTTTTATTTTGTAGTTTGTGATTTTAGTTTTCTAAAGAAATCTTCACCTACTCCAGCATTGGAAAATTAATCCCATGTTATCTTCTAGAAATTTTAATGTTTGTTTTTAAATTTAGGATTATGATTCTGCTGACTTAATTTCATATATAGCGTAAAGTAAGGGTCGAGGTTATTTTTCTCGTGGAAAACATGCTTTTCTAGATTTTTTGTTTTTGTTGTTTTACTAAATAACCTTGGCACCAGTTTGTGCATCGGTTTAACCTTTGTACATTGTCTGAATTCCCTATCCTTATGCCTTTATCCTTTATGCCAATATATTATTGTCATCAATACCAAAGATCTAACATAAATTTTGAGACCATATAGTGTGAATTCTTTAACTTTTACCTTTGTTTTCAAAATTATTTTAGTTATATTATCTCATTTGCATGTCGATATAAATTTTATAAACAGCTTTGCATGTTGTACAAAAATGCCTGCTGGGATGTTGATTGAGATTCCAATAAATTTATAGGTGTAATTTTTAAGAAATTGACAATTGACATCTTGACAATGTCTTCTCATGCATAAACATCTCATATTGCTCCATTTTCTTTGGTTTTCTAAATTACTCTCAGCAATGTTTTATAATTTTCAGTACACACATTTTCAGTATTGTTAGTATATAGAACTATGTTGATTTTTATTGTATTGGCATCTTACAACAGTAATAATGTAACTAAGTCGTTCTTATATATTATGTAGGATTTTCTACATAAAATTATGTTTTGTATGAATAAAATAATTTTCACTTTTTTTCTAATGTGCATGCTTTTATTCCTCTTAATTATATTATGACATCAGATATAATTCTATTGCAAGGTAGAATTGAAGTGATTATTCCATATCTTAGGAAGAAGGATTAAGTATTTTATTACTAATTATAATGTTTGCAGTAGATTTATCATAGATGTTTCCATAGGTTAAATTATTTTCATTCTATTACTAGCTTGCTGAAGATTTTTATCATGAGGCATAAGCTGAATTTTGTAAAAAGAAAAAAGTTATTTATCTCTTGAGATAATCATATCTTTCTTTTATTCTGTTAATATAACGAATTAAACTCATTGGTATTGAAAATGTTAGGCCAACCTTGTGTTCTTATCATATATTATATTTATTAATGATGTATTACTCTTTTATCTGTTGCCAATTTTGATTTACTATATCTTTATAAGAACATGACTGATGATTATATATAATATCCAGTTTTTTTGTTCTTGTAATGTCTTTAGTTTTTAGTGTAAATGTAATACTGACATCAAAAAAAATGAATTAGAAAGTATATCTCTCTCCCATTTTACTTGAAAGAGATTATGTAACAATGATGTTACAGTATTTTCTAAAAAAATTTAAAGACTTCAATGCTAAACCATCGAAAATAAGTATTCTTTATAGTAAAAAAATGTATATGTGAATATAATTTGATTACTTTTTATATGCCTATTCATGTGTTTATTATTTTGTGACTCAGTTTTAGTAATATGTGTCCTTCATATGACTTATAATTTTTAGCTAGAATCTACTTTCAAATAATATTGTATCACTTCTTACATAATGTATCATTTTATACCACTATACCTCTGCCCTAGTGTCCAATTTTTTTATGCTATTTTCCTCATCTTAATGTTCACAATTGTAACCAATTCCACAATACACTGTATATAAATTTGTTTTTAGTAATTGCCTTTTAAATTAGAAAAAAATTCTATACCTTTACCTACATATTGACCAATGTACTTTTGAGGGGGATTTTTAATGACTGAAGTATGTATTTTAGTTCATTTTTAATACATCTACTGACATTAGATTTGCTTATTAATTGTTGTATGAAAAAGCTTTACTATGCCGTAATATTTGGAAAATGTTTAAGTAACTTTAAAATTGTATAAATACATTGCTTCCCATCCCCACCACCTTTATGTTTTGCTGTCTTCAGGACTAACTATATTCTGATAAAATTTATGCTAGTGTTATCTTTTTTTAAATTTTAAATAGTGTGCTTTTTACAGTTGGTGCTATTAGTACTTTTTACATAATTAGTTTTGAGCATTTTATTTTGATGTGATTGTTTGTAGCATTCTTTGACTCTATCATGCTTGAGTTTTTTTAGCATTTTGAATTGTGGGTTTATTTTTTCATCATATTTGGAAATGTATTGCTATACAAATCTTTTTAATGCAATGCCATTTTTGGACTTCAAGTGTACATACGTTGCACTGTTTGTGTAAGACAATAAATTATTGTGTCTATTCTTTTTACTTCAGTTTTTTATCTTTCTGTACTTTATTTTTATTATATTGTTATTTACCCAAGTTCACTACTATTTTTTCAAAAGTCTCTAGCGCACTAAGTCCATGAAATGCCAATCTTATATGCTATATATATTTGCTATCTTTGAATGTAGTTGGTTTTTTAAAAATCTTTCATTCTTGTCCTTCTTATGTTTGCATTTATCTTTAAATATTTGAGTATTGAGCATGTATTTTGTAATAGCTTTTGCAATATCTTTGCCAATTTTATCATCTCTTTCTTTTCCGTGTCTCCTTGTATTTACTGATATTTTTCCTGGTTCATATTTTCCTGCCTCTTCATATATGTATTAATCTTTTATCAGAAATGAGCCATTATAAATGCTATTGTTTTTACTGACCATTTTTAACCTTTTCAAGAGTGTTGATCTTTGTCTCTGAAGATAGGTAAGTCAGTTTCGGATTTATTTTTTATCTGATACTTTATTTTATTTGGGGGGGAAAGTGTGCAAAAGTGGAAGGTCTACAGAAGTTTTTATCCTATGGCACTTTAGTCTCACTACTAAGATATTATATTTCTGAGATTATTACCAGAAAACCCTTGACTCCTGATTTCTCAATTTTGGAGTGTGAGAATTTGAATTATTCACTGTCACTTGTATGGTTTGGGAATTTTTTAGATGATGTCTACCAAGAAATTTTTTTCTTTCTTGAAAGAGAATTTTGCTATAACTTCACGGATTTTCATTCTGTCTGTACATATATTGAGCTAAAGATTGAAGCTGTTCCAAATGCCAGTTTCTAGAGTTGTTTTTTTCCCCCTATGTATAACTCCACACCTCTGTTACTCTGTCCCACATTTTCTAGCATCTTGGACTTCCCAAACACAAGCTCATTCTGCTTTGTATGACTTCCTCGTTCCTGCATTAATATTCTGACAATTACCTCACTTAGAAGATAGAGTGGGTAATAGGTGTCACCTTGTTTGTTTTTCTATTCTTAGATTCACAGTTCTGTACTCTCTGTTGTACAAAATATGAAAATAAAGCTCATAAATCTTTTTGTTCTCCAGATCAGTTTCTGTTGTTCACAAATATAGTAGAATTGTACCCATTGTATTTTACAAAGGGACCCAAAAATCTATCAAAATGAAACACAGACATGGGGAAAAATAACTCAGCCACTGGGCAAAAGAGTTTTTAGGATACATAATTAGGAAAATAACAGGCCTTCCTTGCCTACTTGCCTTTTTTAGAGTTCAGGATGTTCATATTAATATAATATGGCAAAGCCTCTGCTTCACTCTCTTCCTGCAAGATTGGGTTGTAAGAAACAAGTATACCTTCTCTTCTGTAATCAGGATCATGGGGGAAAGACTTTAAAGATCCAGTATGTAATGTGCCAAGTCTGTGACAGAACTGACCACATCAGCATTGATTGTTGGTGAAACAAGATTTCTTTCTTGGTATTCTGAGAGGTTGGAGTTTAAGTACTTTAACTGACTGAGAAATTATTTCCTGAAACACTAGGTCTTAGTCATCTTCCATAGACCTTTGGAGCAGAGTAATTTATCATCTAAAATCAAGCCTGCAAGAATTAGCCTTGGACAAATGACTTTGTAATATATAAATTTTGTAACTTATTTAAAACTACAATGAGAGAATTTCCAGAACCATAACATAGGATTTGTCCTGGGTGTAAGAATTATATTATTTCACTAATTATTTATTATAGTGTGCCATGGTTAAACAAAGTTTGTTTTCTTTGCCACTGAATACCCATTTTATTAGCTATCTGTTGTTGCATAACAACTTCAAAACAAAATTAACAGGTTAAAACCACAAACACTTATTATTTTATACAGTCTCTGAGGGTCAGAAATTCTAAAATAGTTTAGCTCAATGGTTCTGGCTCCGGGTTTCTCATGATGCTGCAGTCAAGCTGTAAGCTAGCTTCAGTCATTTAAAAGCTTGGCTCCTGTGGCTGTTGGTAGCAGATTTCACATGGCCTTGCTCGTGGTGTGATAGCCAGCTTCCCTAAGTACAAGAAAAACCCAAGAGTGAGAGTAAATAAGACAAAAACTACAATATCTTTTATCACATAATCCCAGAAGTGGCATGTTATCAATTTAAAGTAGTCTATTGATCAAATAGAGAAGCATTTCTGATACAATGTGGAAAGAACCTACTCCACAAGGATGCAAATACCGAGAAGAAAGATTATTAGGTTCTTACTTGAAGGCTGTCTACCACTGTCTTCCCTTTGGTACCTAATGATTCATATATTTTTCCACATAAAAATACTCTCAGCCCATACTAAGACCCCATGTCTTATTCCATTACACCTATCACACATAATATTGCCTAGAACATAGTTGATAATCAAATATTTTTAATGACTAGGAATTCAAACTTATTCCAAAGTGTAGATTTTTTGTTTGTTTTTGTTTTTAAATACAACTTATTGAGTACTTAGAAAAGAGAATCTACCTTTTCTTTTTGTGGTAAGAGCACCTATAATCTACTCTTAGCAAATTTTCAACTTACAATACAGTATTTTTTTTTAAAGATGTGGGGTACAATTCAGGATTAGGCATACAAGTGGTTATCATACAGGCAAAGTTTGGGCCTCTCTTTGGTCTCCACTTTGCCTGGTTTGATATCAGGTACCATTATTGATGTTGTGCCCCCTCCACCCCAGCATTATCCCTCTACTGCCAATACCTTTCTTACAGTATTATGGTAAATGTTTGGGGTTCACTTATAAGTGAGAACATTTGGTACTCTGTTCTTTGATTCTGTGATCGATCACTGAGTATGATAGATTCTAAATCCATCCAAGGTAATGGATATGTTTCCTTGTTTGCAGAAATCATTTCATTATGTATATGTATAACATATACATATACATATATAAAATAAACTATACATAAATATATACAATAAAAATTTAAAAGTAGGATGAGGCATCAAATTACTTAGTATAGTTTTTGGAATAGTTTAACCTCTCTCAGCCATGCATGGGTCATAGGTTCTATGTGGGAGGATATCAGGGCAGGACACAATGGCAGGCAACCACAGCCCAAGAGGAACAGGAAAACAACCCATGCTGGGTCTGCCTCCCTGAGCAAGGCTTTCTACTGGGCTGGTGGCATACAAACAGGGAAGGGCCCACCTGCAGAGTGAACCTGGCTGATATGTACCGAAGAGAAGCCAGCCACAAATGAGGAAAAAAATCAGTGAAAAAACACAGGCAGCCCTCAGAGTCCTAAAGAGCACTTGAAAATGCAGCTCTTAGAGCACAAATAATAAAACCCCCTAGAGCAACCTACCCCAGATAATAGCTACAGAAATCAGAGACTGGATGGCAAAAAATTAACATGAGCCAAGAGAAATTAGAAACAAAACTTACTGAAGTAGTACAGGAAGTAAAAGGAAAATTGGCTAATTTCAAAAAAACCCATTCTAAAATAATGGAAATAAAAAACTTTATCCTGGAAATTAAAAACACAGTAACAAGCATAAGAAGTAGAGTCAACCAGACAGAAGAAAGAATCTAAGAACTTAAAGACCAAAATATGCAATTAACTTAGTCTATCAAAAACATACAAAAAAAGCTTAAAAATAAGGAGCAAAGCCTCTGAAAGATGTGGAACTATGTCAAGAAGCCAAGCATACAACTTTTTGGTATCCTTGAGGCAGAAAGGAAAATGGAGAATATCATGGCACAAGCATTCCATGAGGTCAAGAAAATTTCTCACATCTCACAAGAAGGAGGCCATCCTAGCACACAAAATTCAAATAATCTTCACAAGGTATCATATGAGAAGAACATCTCCAATCTAACACTCTTCTGTCTTTAGGAAATTCATCTCACAGCAGAGAACACCCACAGACTCAAATTTGGAGGCTGGAAAATAATCTTTCAGGTGAATAGAAAACAAAAAAGGACAGGTGTACCTATTCTGGTATCAGACAAAGCAGTCTTCAACCCATCAAAAGTTAAAAAGGACACAAAGAGACACTACATAAAAGGCTGTAACCACCAGCAAGACGTATCTATCCTAAACATACATGCACCCAACACAGGAGAACCAGGTTTTATAAAACAACTACTAAGTAAATTAAGAGAGGACATTGACTCTCACACAAAGTTGGAGACCCGAATTCTCCACTAACAGATTTAAATAGACCATCTGGAAAACCAACAGCAACAACAATAATAAGATCCTGAACCTCAACTTGACACTCAATCAAATGGATTTAATAGACATCTACCTAGCACTTCACCCAACATCTGTTGAGTATACATTCTACATGACAGCACATGGTACACACTCCAGAATCAATCACATTCCTAGACATAAATCAAGCATGAAAAAATGTCAAAAGATCAAAATATACCATTCATCTTCTCAGATTACAGTGGAATAAAAATAAATATCACCACTGGCATGATCACCCCAAAGGACACAAAGACAGGGACAATACACATGCTGCTGAATGATTTCTCTGTCAACAAATAGGAAAAGATGAAGTTAAGCTATTCTTCTTTGTGTACAATATGATTCTATATCTTGAAAACACTAAGGAGTTTATCAAAAGCCTCCTCACACTGATTATCAACTTTGGTAACAACTCAGGGTGCAAAATCAATGAGCAAACACAGTTACATTTCTGTACACCAACAATAAGTAGGCAGAAGACCCAAAACAAAACTAAACAAAACAAAAAACACAAAACAACAACAATAAAAAAAAAAAACCCACCAGAATTTAATTCACAATAGCCAAGGAAAAAAAATAAAAGAAATACCTTGGAATCCACCTAACCAGAGAAGTTAAAGATCTTTACAATGGAAACTACACAATGCTGCTCAAATAAATCAAGAATGACAAACAAATGGACAAACATTCCATGCTCATTGATTGGAAGAATCAATATTGTCCTGATGTCCATTCTACTCAAGGTGATCTACAGATTCAATGCAACATGCATCAAATTATCAACATCATTTTTCTCAGACCTGGAAACAACAGTACAGAAATTTATATGGAAACAAAAAAGAGTACGGATAACCAAAACAAAACATAGCAAAAGGAACACAGTAGGAGGTATTAAACTTCCAGACTTTATGCTTTATTACAAGGCTACAATAACCAAAATAGTCTGACTTGGGTATAGAAATAAATGCATAGACCAACAGATTAAAACATGGAACGCAAAAACAAAGTCTCTCAACCAACTTATCCTTGGCAAAGCAACCAATAACAACCACTAGGGAAAGAAAACCATATTTAGCAAATACTGCTGGGATAACAGACTGAACACATGCAGATGAATGAAACTGGACTCCAACCTATTACTATGTACAAAAATCAACTAAAAATAAATCAAAGACCTACATATAACCCCTCAAATGATGAGAATTTTAGAAGAAAATATAGGAAACAAAATCCACAGGATAAAATCCTGGATAACAAAATCCACAGGATAAAATCCTGGATAAAAACGAGTGTGAGAATTTGAATCCTTTACTTTCTGCATTACTTCTTACAAAGTTTTCTTAGATTAAGACACAGCTTTATATGATATTTCATCTTTTGCTAAAAAGATCTAGAGAAGCATGTGTGTGTGTGTGTGTGTGTGTACATATATTTTAATGTATTTTTACAATACAAATTATATAACTAAAGATATTGTATATTTAATATGCAACATAGAGAGGAGTACTCAAAGAGAACATACGAACATTAAGATGGATAATATTACATCTCAGCATAATCTAATTTAATTAGCTTTTTCCCCCTTAAATAACAACATTTAGCCACAAAGAGCTTTAATACAGAAGAAGAGCTTTAATACAAAAGGGCTTTTGTATTACATTAGTGGGTATACAATTACTTCATTCCCCTAGAAAAATACTGTTTCTTCATTATTAGATTAGAGTAAATGTTCTGTAAAAAAAAATGTAGAAAATTCAGTTTATTATATTTAAATATCTATTGTTCATCCTTGAGTATCCCTCATATTTCGCTCTTATGAGTTACATTTTGTTTGTGTAATATTAGAATAAAATTTATAGAGAAAAATGATTACTTTGTTGTTTGTTACTATAATTTTTGTCCTTGCTGATATGGGTTGAAGTTTAGTGTTTTAGCATAATTTTGTCTGTAATGCGCCAACACTTTTTTTTAAAGCAGCAAGCATAAGTACATTACTATGTTTCTTTTCTTCCTGTTTTTTGTTGATAAAGTTACAAGTTAGTGAGAAATTTAGATTTTCCTAAAATGCTGCAGGTTCATTTGATATACTTCATTTTTAGTAATTTATTTTCAGAATCTAAATTTCAGAAAACTGAATATTTTCTTGGCATAATTTAAGTAACTCAACTTAATGTCTTTAAGAATATTTTGTTTGATTATAAGACTCTCATTTATTTACCCCACTGGAAAAAAGGATTATTTCTACTATTTAAACCAATTGGTGAAATTGTTGAAACCAGATCTAGTGACACTAACTCAGTTGGTAGCTGTTAGATACAAAGGCATGTCAGCCTTGGATGGGACTCTGAAGAATTCAGTCTTTTTCAGAAGTCCTCCCCCATCCCCCCAGAAGAAAGGTAGAAGAATCTCAGTTATGCAACAACAAGATTGCATAATTCAACGTTATTTGAACTATTTTTCAGTTTGGGGTTACTGTAAATAATTTTGGTACAAAAGTATATGTACAAGTCTTTCATTGGTTTATGCTTTTATTTTTGTAGGGTATATGTCCAGGAATTTAAATTTCTGTTTTATAGGTTAGATATAAGCATACATAAATAGATGTTGCCAAACAGGTTCCCAGAATGTATGTACCAATTTACGTTCATACCAGCAATACAGGAGAATCCCAACTGCCCATGTTCTAATCAGAAATTTGTTATACGATTATTTTTAAAATTCTGATGTATGTGTAATGGAAAAATGGTATGACTTTAGTTTGTATTTCTTTCATGACTAAATTAACTTCTATGTTAATTGTTATTTTGTATGTTCATTGCAAAGTACCTACCCAGGATTTTTGTCCATCATTTTATTGTATTTTCTGTCCTTTTATGAATTTTAAAGAATTCTTTGTATTAAAATTGAGTTATTATGCTTATATTTGGTTTTTTTGTTGTTGTTGTTTTTTGTTTTTTGGGTTTTTTTTTGAGTTGGAGTCTCACTTTGTCACTCAGACTGGAGTGCATATTCTTAAATTTGTATGAACAATCTCTTCTCTCAGACACTTGCTTTTATTCTTAATATTGTCTTTGACAAGCATGCATGCTAATATTAGTGAAAACCAATTTATCATCTTTTAATTTTAAAAAATTAATTTACTGACTTGTGTCCTAGTTAAGAAATGTTTGCTTACCTCAAGTGCAAAAATATATTCTCCTTTCTTCTCTTTTCTTCTAAAAGCTCCTTTAATTTTACATTTTATACTAGATTTATTTTTCAGCTCAAATTACTTTTTATGTGGAACAGGTCTAGACACATTGTTTTGTAATGCATGTCTAATTGCTCTGGCATTATTTATTGAAAATGATATTTTCCCCCACTAAATTATTATTATCATTGGTAAATGAAAAAACTAGCAATATAGCAGAGAATAGGCTGTTTCTGGGCTCTATGAGAATATATTTTATTGGTTTATAATGCCTATCCTTATACCAATAGATACTATTTTACAGTATTTTTTTATGTCTTATTATAAAGTAATATAAATTCTCCAGCTTTTCTCATTTTCAAGATTTCTTTTGCAGCTCTCTTCAGGATTGCCTTTCACTTCCATATACATTCTGGGAAAGGGTTGTTAATTTTAACAAAAAATTTTGTTAGGATTTTGGTAAGATTTGAATAAAATCTATATTACAAGTTTGAGCAATTTGACATCTTGGATCTTGTAAATTACAAGCATGGTATACCTCCATTTCTTTCTGTGATATTTTGTACTTTTCATTGTAGAGGTGTTGCATGACTTTCATTATTCTAGATACTAGAAGCTGTTTCATGATATAGTAAAGAAAAATCTTTAAATTTTCATGTCCCAATTGCTTGCTGTTCATGTACAGAAATATAATTGACTTTTGTGTGTTGGTCTAGTAAGCAGCAACCTTGCTAAATTCGCATGTTTAATTTTAAAAGTTTGGAGACAGATTTTCCAGCTGCACAATCATGTAATTAATGAATATTGTAGTTTTTTTTTTTTTATTCTTCCTTTCAGCTCTCTGTGTATTTTTTTTCCTGCCTTATTGCACTGGTTAGCATTTCCAGTAAAGTATTAACTTGAATGGAGAGATAGTGAAATATTATATTATTCTTGTCCACAGGAGAAAAATTCAATGCTTAAAATTTCAACATTATGTTTGATGTTAACTGTAAAGTTCTTTATAGATGCTGTACTCAATTTTAAAAAGTTTATTTATTTTTCTAGTTTTTTGTGAAAGTTTTTAAATGAAAAACTGCTGAAATATTTGAAATTAATTCTTGTGTATATTGAGATGACAGCATAGATTTTCTACTTATCCTGTTAATGTTGGATTCTCTTTTAATCCCATTTTTTATTCTTTTTTAACTTTTGCTAAAATCTCAAGCTTTTAGTATGCATGTGTAGTTTGTTGTTAAATTCATACAATGAATTTTAAATATCAACAATTTTATAGTTCTCAAGTATCTGTTGAAAATCTTCATTTTTTCCTACATTTTGTACTTTTTCTTCTATCCTCTTTAATATATTAATGACAGCTATTTTAATAGTCATATTTTCTTCTTTAAAGGTTAACTAACAATTTTTAATTGTATGTCAGACATTCTATATAAGAAAACTGTAAAGACTTTGGATAATTTTATTTTCTAGTAGATAAGACTTCTTTTTACTTGGATATGCAGATAAATATGAGGGTGATCACCTCAATTCAGTGAGAGACTAGGATAGTTTGTGACTGTCTTGCAGGTTCGATGAGATTTTATCTGTCCCCATTTATTTCTTGTACCTTAATGATGTGTCACTATTGCCTGGCATTGACAGCGTGGCAACTTTCTCTTCTCAGTCTTTTCAACCCTTCAGAGTTTTATATTTACTCACTGGTCTCTCATTTCACCCCATTTCCAATTTTATAAATTACTTGAGGAGGCAGTCACTAGAGATTCTGACAGAATAAACACACCACAGGAAAACAGACTGCACATCTAGAACTTTTTAAGTTTCTAAGTTGTACCATGTCACATGCAGCCCACATTTAAAAACAGCAAATAAGTCCACAAAATAAAATAGTTATGACAAATTGTACACATGGGAAAGGCTTTTCTTTCTGTGAAATTTTGGTTTATGCGATCCTGTTTTCCTCCACAACTATTCAATGATTTTAAAACTATGATTTGCAATATCTGTGGATATATTTACTTGAAACAGTAAAAAGTAATAGAAATCTACCCACTTTAAGTTTCTTTTTTCTAAGGCACATTAAATATTCTTTAAAAAAAACTTAGATATCATGTAGCCAAATTTTTGTGTGGTATTGATTAAGGCGAATAGAAATAAAGGCAATTCCCTTATGGCTGTACTTAATGTCAAGGACAGCAACAATGTCCTTTCATATCAAACATATTGACATCTCTTTTAGATAATATACTTGTTACTATTAGCTGGTATAGAAATTATTTCTGCTCTTTAAGGTGAATTCACTTCTTCTTAGTCCCAAGAGTTTCACTGACCTTGGGAAATCTAACATTAAGCAAAATCAGACATTAAGTAGAAAATTATTTTCTTATTTATCCTTAGCATGTTTCATTTTCCTAATTACTTTTTCTATGTCTTTCATCTCTTCTTTGGATGCTATAGATCCCTCAACTATTTCAGGCAGGAAGCGATTTTAGAGATATCAAACTTTCTCTGATTTTTCTTTTTTTTTTTTGTATTAGCGGTGACTTTCAGAATTCAATTATTTAGGGAAGAAAATCAAAGTGTCTTTTAAACTAAATATATCTAGACATGAAAACATATTGTAAATTCGAGAAAAAATTAAACTACATTAAAAAGCATTATATTCAGACAACGCATTTCTAAGTTGTTCAAGTTTAACAAATTCATTTATAACAAAGTTTCTTCCTTACCATTTATAAAGGTGCTTTCTTCTGGAAAGTCTTTTTTTTTTTTTAATTTGTTTTATTCTATCTAGTTGAGCTGGAATCTCACTCTGTCACCCAGACTGGAGTGCAGTGATGCAATCACCGCTCACTGCTGACTCAACCTTCTGACTCAGGCAATCCTACCACCTCAGCCTCCTAAGTAGTTGGGACTACAGGCACGTGCCACTAAGCCTGGCTAACTTTTTTTGACATTTTGGTAGATTCAAGGTCTTAGTATGTTGTTTAGGCTGGTCTGACGTTCCTGGACTCAAGAGATCCTCCCATTTCAGTCTCCCAAAGTGCTAGAATTATAGGCATGGAACCACTGTTCCTGGCCTGAAAATATCTTTCAAGTTTTCTAAAAAAAATTCAAGTAATTTCTTTTTTTTTTTTAAGTTTCATTCGTTCCTGAAAAACTGTAAATTGTTGTGAGAAAACATTTCTAGCATTTTTGAACTCGAAACTTCATTAAATAATCATGTATGTAGCAACCACCATGAGCCAGGTCCTGTTCTAGGCTAATGACTATCCATCAGTAAAATAAAGGAGAGAAAAATATTTGCCTTAGTGGGGCTTATATACTCTCACAATAAAACAATTGCTTTTAAAAATACTATTTGCTATCAAAATATGTAATATTGCTTTATTAATTATTCTACAATATTGCTGCGGCCCACGCAGCTGCCTTCAAGGTCCTGAGAGAGAGCAGGGAGAGATTAAGAAAGACACAGACACAAAGACATAAAGAAAAGCTGGGACCAGGTGGGACACTTTCCTCTGATGGAGGAGAAGTGGTCTCGAACTAGCTCAGCATGTTTATTTTATTATCAAGCACAAGGGAAGTTGGAAGGGATTCAAGGTCTGTGAGGGAGCCACAGCTGAATTATGTTGCTACCTAAAAGGCGACCTGTTCTGCAGTTATCTTCTTGTAGCTAAGGCTTTATTGTAGCTAAGACTTTATCTGTACTATGTATACCCAGATGTGTGGGCACCTGAGATACTGTTTCGTGTAGCAGGCTGCCTCCTTCACAGCCTGCCTTTGGCTAGGATGCAGAACTGCCAAGCAAGACCTTGCATACGAGCTTGGGACCATTAAGCAAGACTTTTCCATTGCTTGGGCCTTTACTCAAGGCCTGCTACAGTGACAGTGCTCATCTGCTCCCCACATCACATCTGCTCCTGACATAATATGTCTGATTTTGCTCTCATGTTCTTCGACCATAAACTCTTTAATGATATTACACCTAAGATTCTGACCAAAAACAAAAAAAGACAAACTAATGTATTAAAAGATAAAATGTTTATCAAATTCAACCTTAGTGCAAAACGATGCAAGAGAATGGTAGACAAACAAATTAATGAAAACAATACAAATGACATCATGGTGACTAAATAAGAATATATTATTGTAAATATCAATACAGTTATCAAGTGTACATAATAAGATCCTTACTTGCACCCCATGCAGTAGATTCACTATTTGGCTTTCTTCTAGCGAAATCCCTACTCAAGACAAATAATTCATAGTGCTAAAATGATGGATTAATCAAAAGTTTTGCTTTCTCTTTTAGACCGAAGTCTAAAACCACAAGATGTAGGAATTCCCTTAAGGGTCCCAAGTCTTCTAATTTTAGTGTGGATCTGAAGACACAGATCTCTGGGTATGTCCTCTCATGATAGATTATAATATTGGTGGTCCCTATATTTCTAGTCCTGAGAAATGAAAGAATAAATGTTTGCAGGGTGTTTAAACAGAGGTTGATTGAATAGTATCCCAAGGTATCAATATGCACAAGATCTTTCTAGTGTATGATGAAACCAAATTTGAAAACCCAGAGACAAGTGGTGGCTACAGGACTAAAACTGGAACTGAATCTCTTTGTTATATTATATTCCAGCATAAAATTTTGGGAGACTGAGAATTTCAAATTCAGTTCTAGCTTTCCAGGACTGTGCAAATACATGGCAATATATTTATCTATGCAAAATAATAAAATATACATTATTTAATATTTTGTTAGCTTTATTTTTTAATATTTAGACTCATAAATCTAAATACACTTAAAGAAAAGTGAAAAAATATTTATTTATGAAAAAAGACAAAATGGTGGCTATATTTCTGTGGTGCTTGGTTTTACAAAAAGTACACGAAACTCAGATATATTATTATTATTATTATTATATAGATGAATATTATTATTATATAGATGAATAAAACATCCCTCCTAAACATGAAGTAGAAGCAATAAATGGAACTCTTCAGGAAGTCAAATTCTCTTATCCCAAGAGAAGCATCTATGAGTAACACTGTATTTTTTGCAGCTTTTCAGTCATTTGGTTTGCTCAGTAAGACTTCCATCTTTTTGAGGCCCTTTTAAAAAATGTATTGTTCATATAATAGAATTCTAAATTTTGAGAATTTTTTTTTTTCATTTTTGTTACAGTCCTAAATGGAATTATTAAAAATAGATGTAAGTACCAACATTCACATCTATCATTTTGGCAAGTGTAAACTTAGTTATTATTTCTTTGATTGATTGCAAAGAGAAATACATTTTCTTGAAAATAAATTGATTGAGAGAACCTTTTTAAAATCCCAGGCTTAAAACAACTGCTAACCCAAGGATTACTACTGAAATAACTAATGATATATAAAATGGGCAATAATCCTCGTTATTATCAACAGCTAGGGAACCAGGTCATCTACATGCCCAAAATACCAAGACATAATACATATGGGGGCAGTTTGATGATAGCCTCAAAAGTGCAACTTCTTTATTTCCATAGGAAAAACAACATTATAAGCAAACACATTTTTTGACAGATTCCCACTAATATATTATACAACCTAGGACTGGAGAAAAAAACTGATAATTCATATAATTAAAGATTGTACTTTGTATGTAGTACTTGCTATCTTTAATGTTGATTTCATACACAGTATTTAAAAATACCTGTCAAAAATTGTCTGCTGTCCCTTCCATATTTCCACATTGAGCTGCTGAATCAGGATATCCTTTTTTAACAATATATGCACACACTTTTTGTTTTTTCCAGTCCCTTTTTAACTGAATAAAGATAAATTATGGAGTGTCATGAAACAAGCTCAAACATAAAATTTTATGACCTATAAGCCAAGAGTAATCAAGTAGATACCTGCCCATATGATCATTCTTATTAAAATAAGTAAAGGTGAGAAATTTTCCCTGCAAACATTGCTAGAATAATAATAAAAAAAACTATGATGCAAAAGAAGATAAACACTCAAAAAATAATATAATGCAGACACTTCTAGAAAGTTTCTCACTTATATTTTGAAAAAATATATAAGTTGTTTACCATTGCACCCGACCACTCAGATGCTATAGCAAGGAATACCTGGTGAAAACTCATAAAGTGCTCACCAATAAGCAACCCCCAAATGTAGAGATGTTAATGCTCATTGTGCTAGTTTTGACCAGCTGAGGATAATAGCCAAGAAACTGATGCTTCCGCTTTTGATTTCTCAGGTATATAGTTCTGAAACACATTCCAGAAGGTTCTCCAGAATGTTCTGGGATTTTCAATTTTAGTCATCTGTAACACAGGGCATATGGAGAATGTATTCTTGTATTGCTTTTTTCTCCAATTCTGATCCACTACTAGGGGCTTTTACTCCCTGGAATCACTTTTCAAATAAATAGCCTACTTGCAAATCTTTGTCTAAGTGCTGCTTTCAGGGAGACTTCATTGGATCACAAATGAAACTAAAAATTTGACCCACAGAATGGAATTCTAAAAATATGTAATATTCAGATGGCAACAATGTCCTCCATGCTGGTGATAAATAAGGGTGGTGGTAACCCCTAGTATGCAATAGCATCACCATGACCTGTGATGAACACATGCTATAGCTCTTAGATAGTACAGAAACAATGATTAATATAAGGAGTATGACAATTGTTGGATTTTATTAATTGCTTTAAAAAAATACCGACACCGGACAGTCAACTTGTTGAAAATAAAATAACATATATCTTAAGTTGTCAAATAAGATACATGCATATCCAAGGATGGAAGTTTTAGTTTTAGAGTTGTCCTCTGGGTAGTGTGTTTAGGAGTCCAGCAATAAGGAACATTCTGTAATTCCCACTACAACTGAGGGTACAGTTTTCACCCCCTACCACTTAAAAAGAGATACTGCAAATGGTCTATCTCTTTTGATTTTTTTTTTTTTGAGTTGGTGTCTCACTCTGGCACCCAGGCTAGAGTGCAGTGGCATGCCCATCATCACCCCAGGGTCCACCTGGTGGGCTCCAGTGATCCTTCTGCCTCGGCCTTCCAAATAGCCGGAACCACAGGCATGCACTACCATGCCCAGCTAATTTTTAAAATGTATTTATTTTAAAGACGAGGTATCTCCAAGTTGCCTGGGCTGGTCTTGAATCCGCGGTCTCAGGCAATCCATTCAATTTGGCCTTCCAAAGTGCTGGGATTACAGGCTGAGCCACCAATCCTGACTTCTCTTTGGAATTTAAAGATACTATATTTGGCATAAGAATGCACTTTTCTGACACATTAATTTGTGATTCAGAAAAATTCCACTGACAAAGTCATGGGTCACAGGTGAGGATGAAGGTCATAGAAATTGCTAGGTAAATTTTTTTTTTCAGAAAGACAATGTAATTGCAACAGAAATATGGGTTTTAATTTACAGTTAATGTCATGAAATATATATGTATAAACCTATACAAAACACTTGATACTCAAATCAACAAATTGAAGTTTTTCCTACCAACTAAACAGGTAAGTTGCAAGATGAGCAAATGAAATAATTAGAAAGGAGTGAGAACAGAAATAATAATAATTTGAGGAATAGCAACCCAAAAGTATTATCAATAATCAAGAAATATTATTACAGGGTTATTCCAAACACGTTCATGAACAGATTCTTAGAGATGCAGTTTACAAACTCATTCTAGAAAGAAATTGACATTCATAATAAAATACTTAAGCAATTTATATCTAAACTTTAAAGAAATTAAGAACTTCTCTGGGAAACCAACTATTCACTCACTTAGCTGAATGACAGTTAACATTCTAATAGTTTTTAGCCAGCATTCTTTTTGCATGTATTCTTTTTGCATACATGTATCAGTCCAAAAATGATTATATAACAATTATCTTTTTCATGTAAAAATTCTACAAAAAATTCTTCCAATTGATATACTAGAAATTTTTTTCATATAACATTAAAACTAAAAATCAAAAGTTAACATATACTTAAAACTAATTTTGTGGAATCATTTTTAACTTTATGAAACAGTAACTACAATTTACTCAAATGGGTTAAGTTCTTCATAGCACAGAGACCCTAAAATTAGATTTATTAATATAAATGAACTGTCTCACAAGATTAGTGTGATGAATAAAGGAAAAAATATCAAATCAATCTATTTACATTGTGCTTCATTCATACTTATGAAGAAATATTT
Source organism: Tarsius wallacei (assembly GCA_963574415.1). Lineage (NCBI taxonomy): Eukaryota > Metazoa > Chordata > Mammalia > Primates > Tarsiidae > Tarsius > Tarsius wallacei. The sequence goes on from CAUYQG010010210.1 coordinate 25,605, forward strand.
GCTGTTATTTACTATTGCTACCTTAGAATATTCTGTATACATAGAATATATACATATATAGACATATGTGTACATGGAATAAGAATTATGAAGTATGTATATACATACTTATACATATTTATATATGTAATATATATATTTATATCTACATAAATAAATATAGATACTATAGCTCATTTACATTCTGTCTTACTAAATTCCACTTATCTTTCTAGTTGAACAGGATAGGTTACTACCTACTTCAGTCATTTGACCAATTACTTCTCCTTCCAGTTTTGTATAATATGCATATTCGATGAACATTTTAACAATGCCATTTATGAGGATGCTGAGGATGTAAGAATAGGGACAATATACCAGTAGAGATTTTCCTCCAATAAGTACTATACCACATTAACTTAACATTACTTAACTAAATGCTATTTCACTTATTTGATTGAATGACTATCTTTCTAAGTGTTTCTCTAATGAAAGTTTGAGGCTTTGAATAGGAAGAAATACACATCTTTTTTTAAATGATATTTTCTTCTACTCGTCAAAGTGTTTCAAGACCAAATCCTCTTTAGCATTCAAACTGCATAGTCCATGGTGAAAGTGCTTAGAGGCATGTTGTGCCGAGCAGGTGAGCAGAGATAAGGTCTTGTAAAACCTTTTTGTGTGCTTTTCATAAGTGCAGAACATCTAATACCCTGGCGTCATTTCATGTAATTTAAGTGAAGGATCTAACATTTGACTTGCTCATTTTACATGAGCAATCCTAAGTGAGAAATTGGTTCTCATTTCATATAAATAAATTATGCTACCACAAATGTCAATACTAAAGAAAGTTTCTACCTGTCGAGTGCTGAGAAACTTGACTACAGCCTAGGGCAGCAAGGAGGAAGTTCAGGAGTAGCACTGTTGGGAATTTCTGCCCAGCAATTTGTTGTCAAATGGATGAATGTGAGGCCCCAAATGGCTCCAAAATTGCTTGCTCCAATGACAAGAGCAACAAAGCTCTCATTTCCAATTACCAAGGGGTTTTAAACTGTAAACTGTATTCTTCTTCTGTCAGCTGCTCAGAAATCTGGAAAGAGAAATCAACAACATTTCAACACTAAATTGTCCAACACTGTTGCATATGTTTATGTAGCATTCTGGCCAGCATACATTTGGTAAATAAAATGTTAATGGAGCATGTGTGAGATATTGTTTCCTGTGTGACATACTTTTGCTTAGAATAGTAAAATTGTATTTTCTAAAATCAAACATTGTATTTAGAGAAATTTAATATTATATAAGCAAGATCCTCCCAATACACATTAAAAATCTAAATATCAATGCACACTTTAATTTGGTAGCCTGAGCATTTATTCTAGTCTCAGATTTTATTTTTCATTTTGTTTAACTTAAGGTGGAGACAAAACCCAACTGGCATTAGAAAGAATTGAAAGGAAGTTTGAAATGTTATGTGAGGATAGTTGTTACCCATTTTCTCTGCATAATTTTCCACAGGTACTCCCATCTGCTCTCCAGATGTCTATGGGCTTTTATTTTTTACTAATTTCACAGAAGAAGATCTCTCACTTAGACAGTAAGCAACTCACTTAAATTATTTGCCTAATTCTTGTAGGCATTTGGATCAGTGACCCTAATACAATTTCCTTGAGTTCTTAAGACTAAATTTGAAATTTCTTTTTAATCTCATCTTATAGATGTCAACCTATAAAGAATAAATAATATCATGACTCATACTAATAGAAAATAAACACATGTCAAATATTTTATTTAATGTATTAATACAAATGGAAAACAGTAAGATGCAATGACCAGGTGAAAGAACATTTTAGAAACTTGGTTATATATAATACCATTCCCAATTTGATTTTTTTTAAAAAGCTGGTTAATGCCAATCTGGGCCATAACTTGAAATGTGCACTAAAAAGCAACTATTTGCATATCTAATAGGCATGCAACTTCACCAAGTCTGGGACCTTGAATCAAAAGTGAGCAATACATTTCATTAAAAACATATACCAAGACTCAATGATAATCTTGGATACCTGTCTCCCCCATATGACATTGAAAGAACATGCTGCTCACCTTTTTGTTGTATTTCGAAGATTTGGATACTTTTTCTGATAACAGTAAGGGAGCTGATTTTCAAAGAATGCACTATTCAAGAAGAGGGAAAGCACTATAATTGGAACCTGTATTTTCTAGCTTGAATTTCTGTGCCCCACTAGCACACAAAACTGTATACTATGAGCTATTTTTCAGTGGAACATAAAGGTTTGAGTAATTTTTCCAAGCAAAGAGAAAGTGGTTGCAAATTAATTTCTTGAAAAATAAAGCCTTTCTTGCTATAACTATCTTTATGAAATGACTTTTATTTTGTACTTTTTTCCAGGATCTCACTCTAGGCTATCACATCACATTTACTCCTTTTATCTTTTGAATCTCTTCTTGGCTGAGTTTTACAGGTTTTTCTTGTTTTGAATGATCTTGACAGTTTTAGGAAGTACTGCTCAGGTATTTTGTAAAAATCTGTTTAGATTTATCTGATATTTTTCTCATGATTAAACTGGGATTATGGGCTTCAGGAGCAAGACAACAGCGGTTAAATGTCATACTTACCAAATCTTACCAGAAGATATATGACTCAACTCTGTTGATGTTGACCTTGGTCACCTTGCTGAAGTAGTGCTTATCAGGTTTCAGTTTCTTTAGCTTACTTTTTTTTCCCCCATTTTTTTATATTGTATCCTTTGGAAGGAAGTCACTATTCTCAGCCAACACTTAAGGGATGGGAGTTAGTCCACTTCCTTGAGAGCAGACTATCTACAGAATTGACTTAAAATTATTTTGCATGAAATGTCTGTCTATCCTCCCATATTTATTTATTCAACAATTTATTTTGGCAAGTATGGACTTATGTATATGTGTTTTTTTTTTTCACTTTGGATTTTATAGTCCAATATTAATTTATTTTGTTGCTCAATAGTTTTTTCAGTTTCAGCCATCGAGAGGCCTTTCTTTCTTCTTTTTCCATTCTAATACTTTTACTTGTAATAGAGTCTTTTGTCATTTACAAATTAACAAAACATTTAAAAACCAATAGAACATTGGACTAGTAGGCATGAGTTAAGGCATACGTTGATAAGACATGACATTTCTCTCAACCATCCCAGTGAATCATTTTAAGATTTTTGAATGTGGCACATTTATATATATATTTAATTTTATTTAAAGATGTGGGGTACAATTCAGTATTAGACAGATAAGAGGTCATCACTACTGGTAAAGTTTGGGCCTCCCCTTTGCTCCCCACGTGTCCCCCTCCTCCCGTGATAGTGTCCCACTACTGCTAATTCCTTTCTTATAGTATTATGGTAAATGTTCAGGGTCTGCTTATGAATGAGAACAATTAGTACTCAGTTTTTTGTTTCTATGACAGATCACTGAATATTATAGACTCTAAATCCATCCAAGTTGTTGCAAAGTCCATAATTTTTTCCTTCTTTATGACTGCATAATATTCCATTATATATATGAACCACCTTTTTTTATCCAGTCCAGTTTCAATGGGCAGCACAGATGGTTCCATGTTTTTGCTATTGTGAATAATGCTGTGATAAACATGTGTGTGCAGGTATCTTTTTTGTAGAATGATTTGAGTTCCTTCAGGTATATTCCCAGAAGGGGGCTTGCTGGGCCATAACGAAGGTTGGTTTTTGTATCTTTTAGGAATCACCACACTATTTTCCATGGAGACTGTACTAGTTTACACTCCCACCAACAGTACAGAATCATTCCCTTTTCTTCACATCCTAGCCAGCATCTTTTTTTTTTTTTTTTTTTTTTTTTGAGTTATTGATGATGGCTATCCTGACTGGAGTTAGGTGGTATCTCAGTGTGGTTTTGATTTGCATTTCTTTGATGATTAGTGAGGCTGAGCATTTTTTCATGTGTCTATTGGCTGCTCATATGTCTTCTTTTGAGAAGTATCTGTTCATGTCTTTTGGTTACTTTTTAATGGGGCTATTTGTTTGTTTTTTTCCTTTTGTCACATTTGATTTCTTTGTAGACCCTGGAGGTGAAGTCTTTGTCAGGCATGCATTTGGCAAATACTTTTTTCCCATTTTGTGGGCTATCTCCCATTCTCTTGATGGTTTCTTTGCTTTCCAGAAGCTTTTCAGTTTGATGAGGTCCCATTTGTTTATCTTATCTCTTATGGCATTGACTTTTGGTGTTTTGATAAGGAATTGGTTGCCTATTCCAATTTCTGTACCTTTCAGTTGACTTCTTTTCCCCTTTGGCATAACTCCCCCAATGTTTATTTGTTTTGAGTATGTCCTCACCTCTTGGCACCACAAGATGTTCCATGTTTATCTAGTAGACTTCTTGCTCCAACTTAGGTTGAGCCATTTCTCCAAGGAGTTCTGATTTTATTTATTGGAGAATAGTACTAGAAACTAAGATCTGCGTGCTAGGTGTGCTGGCTGCTATGAGGGTGTCATTTCCTTTAGGCCCTCACAGCTATCAGAACAGTAAAATATATGTGTGCATAATATTCCTTATATATAGATATATAAACATATATTTTCACAGGTAGCCAACTGTATTTATGTTAAGCTAATCATGAGTTTATACTGATGCTCCCAATATTAACTCATTATCATAAAGATTATTCTAGCCTCTTTACTTTGCTTATCTATAAATTTCCATTGCAACAATGAGAAACCTGACTCCCACCATTCATTAAGCCTTTATTTTATTACTAAATTCCAGTACACATGAAGAGCAATATCAATGGTTAACTCATAAATCTTTGAGGCATATCTTTATCAATAATTCCAATATTCATCCTGCTCCATTTTTTTCTTTTCTATTTTTGATTTTCTAATTATGCACATTACAAATGTTCACATTTTTCTCCAGTTCTTTACTGTGTCTTATGGTTTAGGAGTTGAGCTATGTTTATTGTCTTTTGTACCTAAAGGTACCAAAGGCTTCACATTTTTCTTGTGTTCTTGCTTTTGTCTCCCTTGTTGGCTTTAGGCTTTTCTAAGTAGTCTTCTTCAAGAAGAATCTGTGTATTGCATCTCCTTCAGCTATAATCTGCTGGGATTATATTGAACCCTGTTGAAGTGGTGATAAAATGTGTGGCATAAAGGGAAAAATCTTTAATTTGACAATTTAGTTTTAGAATTTGGGGGGCCTATTTTTGGGCTTATAATCTTCTTAAGTGTTAACCTATAGGTATAACTTTTCCCCCCTCTGCCCTTACACACATTTCTCGCTGTTGCATTAGTCATTTATTTTTTAGAAGCCCTTTTAGTGACTATGTTTTCCCCCCATAGATAAGACAGGAAAACTATATGATGTGGAATGAGAGAGGAATGTCCTTCCCCCAACTAGGTAAAAGCTTTATCACTATCTTTGCCTCTGGAGAGCAGACCTCCATTATGAAGAAGCCTGGGTGTGCATTTCACAACGATGACTTTTTTCTTCCTCTGGAAGAGTCCCAAACACCTCTATCTCAGATTACCTCTGTGAAAATATGGTCAGTTAAATTTCTGGAGTAAAAACTCATGAATGCATGAGGTTCCCCTTAGGACTGCAGCTCCCAGGATTGTCTTTCTGTAATACTAGTCCACATTCAGCCTCCAACAATTCATCAAAATTACCACTTAACTGTTCCTGCCAGTCAATGGTTTCTGCTTCTGTGCCTCTGGATTTGTCTATCATTCTAGATTTTAGCATGGTGGTTTGTCCTGCAACCTCTGTTCTCTGAAGAATCCAATAAATGTAATTGATTTCCACTTTTCTCAGCTTTTTCTTGTTGTAAGGTTGGGGTTTATGGCGCTCAAGCTGTTCACATGTTGCTAAAACTAAAAGTTGCCCACATTTTCTTTTTAAAAACAGATATTGCAAGAAAACAAACTTTTTTTTATTTCTCCTTTCACCAATTTTCTACTCAAAAAAAAATTGCCATACCTATCATCAATCCTGATGTCCTATAATGCATTTTCTCAAATATAAAAAAAGTCCAGGCAATAAAAACAAAGACATACATAAAAATATTAATGTCAGCAAAGTTTACTTAATTCAAGCCTTGTAATACTTTTCTTCTACCTTATTTCATCTCTTGAAAAGGTACATTTACAATACACTACAATTTTGTGTTTAAAGATTATTTTTGTAAATTGGTATAATATCTCCGCTCAATTGTCATAACTTAATTCAAAGGGAATTCAATACTTAGGGTTTTATAGCAATAAGAAATTTTTAAAATGCATTTTAACTAATGTACTTTTGTTTGCAGTGAAGTATCCTGAGAATATCTGTTAATGACTTTAAAATATAGCATATAACTGAGATAAAATTCTGTGGCAGATGTACAATTGAAGTTATGTCAATGCGAAAAATAAACAATGTAAACTTTTCAGCTGTTAAGTAAGAATTTGTTACTTCATTTTAATTATAGGTTTCAAATCACTATGGTGTTTATGTTCTATTTGATATTCTTAAAAGAGCAATGTCACCATTTTATGTAAAATTGTCACTATTTAGAATTGTTCGGAGATTATGTTCTTTATAACCATTATAGTCTTATGATAATATTTTGATGTCAGCCTGAAAGTATGTAAAGCCAGTATCGTTTTTCAAAATAGTTTTTTAGTTTATAAAATAAAAGGCAAAGTTTGCAAATGTCATAAGGATTTGCTAAATTTAAAACCAAAGTCCAGATCTGAGACTGATATTATCAAGATTTTGGAGAAGACCAATGTTAAGAAATTCATGTGGAATTGGCTATACAATGGTTTGTTAATAGTCATATTAACAGGACAGAAATAGTAAAAAACAAATAGTAATTTAGATCTTCTGCTTGGCTGGCAACAGATATTTATAATATAATTAAGTAAAAACTTAAAAACTTGTTACTTAAAAACTTTTTCTCTGGCCCTTGCCATTCCAAGTGTAACATGCAGATCTTATGAATTAGCATCACTTAAGAACATGTGAGAATCTAAGACTCAGCTCAGGTGATTTGTACACACAATAAAATTTGAGATGGAGACATTCATTGCCAAACTTGCCTGATTATTAGAATCACTTGGAGCACTTTCAAGTCTTCCAGAAAGAACTCTAGGACTCACACTAGACTCACTTAATCAGATTCTATAGAGTTAGGGCTTTTAAGTCACTGACCAGCTTATCTTCTCCTCTTTAAATTAAATACTGGTAAACAAAAACAAAAAAAATGGGATTGCATTTTTTATCCAGAGAAAGGGTTGGCAAGCTATAGCTTGTAAGCTAGATCTGACTTGTCCCCTTTTTGTTGATGGCCTGCAAGTTAAGAATGGTTTTTACAACTTATACAGTAAAAAAACATCATGAAGGAATAGTATTTTATGACATATGCAAATAATAGAAATTCATATCTGTTTTGGATTGAATTGTGTCCCTTCCACAAAATATGTTGAAGTCTCAATCCTTGATATTTATAAATGTGACCTTATTTGGAAATAGTCATCTAGATGATTCATAGATAAGATGAGGTCACAATGAATTTGGGTGTGCCCTAAATTCAATGACTCCTTTACTTTTAAGGAGGGGGGTTCTGAAGACAAACACAGAGGGAAGAGACAAATGTGAAAATGGAGACAGCGATTGGAGTGATATAGCTGCTAGTCAAGAAATGCCAAGCATTGCAGGCAACTACCAGAAGCTAGGGGAGAGGCAAAAGTTATTCTTTAGAGCCTTCAAATGAGCATGGACTAGCCAGAATACTGATCTCAGTGTTATGGCCTTCAGAACTGTGAGAAAATAAATTTCTGTTATTTAAAGTCACTCATTTTTTGGAAATTTGTTCAGGCAGTTCTAGAAAACTAATGTAGTATACATAAATAAAGTTTCGTTGGAACACAGCCATGCTCACTTATTTGCATATTGTATATGGCTGCTGACACTAAAAAGGCAGATATGACAAATTGTGATGGAAACAGTATGGCCTTCACAGCCTAAAATATTTACTTTCTGTTTCGTTTCTGAAAAAGTATACAGACTCTTAATTTAGAGTTTAGCATAATGAATCATCCTTTGGATCTAGAGATCTAAGAAGCACATGAGATACTCAAAAGCTTGGGAAGAACAGTATATGTTTTGTGAGCTTTGGAGAGCAGGTTTGAGGAACAGTGTGTAGGTAAATAACAATCTCAGAAATGATAAGCATAATGTATGTTTCCACAGCTGCAAAATTACCTCTGTATCAGTAAATTGTGTATATTTTATCAGAATTCTTTCTACTTTTTCAGTTAGAAATTATCATTTGAAGCATGACACACACAAATATATAATGCTTCTCTTTGGTTTATGTTTGAAATTGTAAACAAGTAGGAAATTTAAATAATGTTGGTTAAAAGTGAGGACAAGAGCAAAAAATAATAATAAAAGGCTGTTTCTAGTTATACAGAACATCCAAGATCCTACTTCTTGATTCATGTCATTTGTAATAATTTCACAGAGACCTGGAAGTCATAGCACAGATTCTGAAATATAATATCAATTACCTGAAGAATGAAATACTAGTGGTATTTGCCTCAGGCACTTACTCTAACCTGACCAACAATTGGGAATATAATGGAGATGGGCAGATAGCCAAGTCTGGGGATCACCTTAAGCCTCTTCCAAATATTTGGATGTTGAGAGTGATTATCCACTCCCACTTATAGACAGTGTGACATGGAGGGGAGTTTTCAGGTGCTGTTTCTGCCACTACTTTTCTTCAATTAGACAACTATCAAATGCAGTAAAACTGTATTTTCAATTTTATCCACTCATTTTAAAAGAGAATACTTTCTCTTGAAAAACAATGATAATGGAAAGAAAAAACAGTCTTCCAAAATTGGTCAATTATTGTGAAATAATTCCATGAATCTGTGGCATTTCTAAATGTCTGAATACTAAATGACAATGGGTTCTGGAACTATATTTTCAGAAATGTTTGTAGAAACAACCCTGGAATGATAGAAATAGGAAATCCTTCTAAAGAAAATCTATCTTCATTCCTAGGTAATAATGACAGCGACTTCTAGTGAAATTTAGAGACATCCCTGCATCCCTGACAGATATATTTGCTTATATTTTAGACCTACAAAAAAAATCTCCTCTCTCTCTCTCTCTCTAGAAAGAAGGATGGATATTGGACAGGTTTGTAAGTAGTCTTTTTATAAGATGGGGGTCTACTAAACATGTGGTTCCTTTTCTGTAACTTACACTTTGTGCCTAGTCACCACCTGTTCTTCGCTATTCATTTGATCCTTTTACAGTACCTGCCTTTGTTTATAAAACTGTATTATCTAAAAAGCATAATATGTGTTCACATATTCACTAAAGAAATTTGGAAAATTAAAAATATATAAACTTAAAAATAGTACGAGTCAACATGTCTCTATCTAGAGGCAATGTAACAGTATGACTGTTCCTCCCTGCTTGTTTTGCTTTCTCTTCTTTCTCTCTCTCTCTCTCTCTCTCTCTCTCTCTCTCTCTCTCTCTCTCTCTCTCTCGCTGTGTGTGTGTCTTGGTGAGCATTTATTATATATCGGTTGCCATTTGTATGTTTTTATTTAGCAGGTATCTATCCAGGACCTTTGGCTACTTTTCTTCGTATTATGTCAAAGAGATACTTATATTCCCATATTCATTGCAACATTATTCATAATAGCTAAAATGTGGTAACAACTTAAATGTCCATTCATGAATATATTTTTTAAATGTGGTATGTATACACAAAGGAATATGATTCAACCTTTAAAAAAAAGTAAGGAAAATTATTCTATTTGCCACAACATAGATGGACCTGGAGGATGTTATACTTATGCAAGTGAAATAAGTCAGGCAAAGAAAGACAGATGCTGCACTATCCCTTCTATATGTGGATAAATGTCAAACTCATAGGAGAAAAGAATAAAATGGGATTTATTAGAGGCTGGTGGGAGAAGGCTGGGCTGGGCAATGTGAAATGGAGAAGTGTTGGTGAAAGAGTATAGGTTTTCAGTTGAACCGAAGAAATAATTTGCAGAGATCTATTGTATAGTATCATGACTATGGTTAAAAATAATATATTATATACTAATTGTCAAAATAATAAATTGTTAAGGGATATAAAATTACAGCTAGGTATGAGTAATAAATTATACTGTTCCAAACCATTTAGTGTAACTATAGCTAGCAATAGTATATTATATAGTTTCAAATAGCTGGAAGGAAGATGTTGACAAAATAATAGATAATTAATGTTATTTGGTTCCCAAAATAATAGATATTAAATGTTATTGCCACAAAATATAAATATGTGAGGTGATTATGGTAATCAGACTGTTTTCATCATTGCACAATGACATATGTATCAAAATATCACATAAATATATGTGATTATTATTTGTCAATTAAAAGATCTGGTTTTTAAATTTATACCTTTAAGCATGCTAATATATTTATTAATTGAATTATCAGCTTTAAATTATAGCTATATTATTTCTTAACATTTTTAATGAAGAAATTGGCATGCTTTAAATACCTATCAATTTTTTTGTCCATTTTTTCCTCCTTTTTGTTACAGAATTTTTTATTTGCCATGGTTTATAAAATTACATAACAGCTTAACACAAGATACCATACTCAAGTAGGCATATTATTGCTTGTGTGAATACAATTTTAGAATGATGTTTGCTAATTTGAAAATTTTGTTTATGATCTTTATACTCCAATGTCATATTTTCAGGTTATAATATCTTGGATCCCATTTTTCTTTCCCTGAAGACATTGTGGGCATGATTCCACTGTTTCCTAGAGAAAAGTGCCGTTGTGGAAAATATTTTGGCCAGCTTGATTGTTTACGTTTTGCCGAGGTGACAAAAAATTCTTTGGGGGGGGTGAGACAAAATATTGATTCATTTTTCATGTAAACTTTTAAAATGTTTGCATAATTTTTAATTTTTTCATTTAGCAGAACCACTTATGAAAACCTGATCCTCTAATATTACACTTCGCAGGTGTCATTTTAATGTAAGCTTACTAGCAATATGATAAATCCCAAAACATTTTTCTCATTTCGTAACGTCAACTTTTCCACCTCCATCATTGTTTTCAGCATTATTTAACCTATTTAGGCTGCTTCCAGTGTGGACATATCTCTGATAAATTATCTTTTTCTACCTTTGTTTGAACATTGCCAGTTTTTGTTTCAACTCCTTATGTGACCTTAAGCTTTTTTCCTCAACACTTAAATGTTCCTCTGTATATTGTGTTACTTATTATATAGAAACATGTTTAAATATACTTTTTTTGGCTTAGTTGAAACATTTTGGGGTGGATGAGCATTCTTCATCCAATTTATTTTTTCATGATTATTTTATCTTTGTTCCTTTTATATATTGCTCCAGGATGCCAAGTGAGGTCCAGGGAGGTTCTATCAATAGCTGGAACTGCTTCTCCTACAATGTCTACAAAGGAACTGTTGAATTTATATATTAGTTTCAACAACCTTTTTTCCCCCCTATTTTTGGAAAAACTGATTTGCCAGTGCCCTTTGAGTTCAGTAGTCCAAAATGTTTATTCTTTATGTCTTCCCACGTTGAGATTTGCCAAGACTTAAAATTTAAGATTATATTAGGAAATTTTCAGGGGAAAAAATAAGTTTCTTTCTGACACCTTAAAATCATTCATAGGTTATGCAGAAGAAATAGATTTTCTATTGCTTATCATATTTTCCAAGTAGATCATTATCTGAAAATAAACATTTGGCATATCTTTTTTTTTTTTGAGTTGGAGTCTCACTCTGTCACCCAGACTGGAGTGCAGTGGCCGCTCCTGGCCACTGCAGCCTCGCCCTACTGGGCTCCAGCGATTCTTCCACCTTAGCCTTCCGAGTAGCCGGAATTACAGGCATGCGCTACCACGCCCGGCTGATTTTTATTATTTATTGCAGAGATGAGGTCTCGCCAAGTTGCCCAGGCGGGTCTCGATCCCGCAGGCTCAGAGGCTCAGGCAATCCACTCACCTTGGCCTCCCAAAGTGCGAGATTACAGGCTGAGCCACCGAGCCCGGCTGGCATATCTTTTATAAAGTTATATTAGATGTTGTTTCTAAAATGCATAGAAAAATTAGCATTTTATCTCAAATTTGTGGTGTAGTTTCTAGGAATTCTTAGCAACTAAAATCATAGTGTGCTTATAAGTTTATTTATACATCAAAGCATCTATATTATTAATGCAATCAAACTAAATTGTATTTATGTACTCTTATCTAGAAAATATATCTTGTTGACGAAGAGTCCACCCTATATTTATGTGTATTCAATTATTGTAATTAGAGCTGCACCACAGACATTCATGCTTTGTGCAGAATTAGTATAATAATATTCTGGCATTTACTGTCTAAGCCTATTGTGTTTGGAAATGTCTTTCATTACATTATGCATCATGACCCAATGATTTCACTCTGAGGGAAAAAAAAGATAAAAGCTTTTAGTTTTTAAACTCTAGTCACATAAATGGATAGTTGGAGAGCTTTGAGAATATGCCATAGCAATGTTTTATTCTAAGAATTCTTTGAGAACCTTCACAAATTAAACATGCTGTATTTGACTTACAGTGCTTTCATTTGTATTGCAGAAGGATGCACTAGCCCACTTAACATGATAAAATACACAGTAACTTTTTTTCAACAAGTCACTATATTACTAAGACGGTTAAAACATTCGCTGAAGGAGGTAATTTAGTTGTTTGAATAAAGAGAATTTGGTTTAATCAATTATTTTTAATGAGTTCTGAGTTTTTATCTATTTGCTTTTTATTTATGTGCTACTCAAGGTCTTATTATCTATCAAATATAGTGTTTCTGGCTAGTGTCAGTTGTAAATACATTTTTTTTCCAATAAGTTATCTTATTATAAAAAAACTTTATCATATATTAGCTAAGATTGAACATCTACTCTCCACTATTTCAGATTCAAATAATATTTTCAGATACAATTTTTTGAATCTACTACTTTCAAGCAAGAAAAATCCAGTATTTATTCTCTTAAAATATTCCTCCTTAGAAGTGTTTGTATTAAGTAGCTGAATTTCATGGTAATGAATGATTTTATATTTTGTAAACTGGAATAATCAAGATAGTCAAACATCTACCAGAATTTTATTCTATTTTTACAGTCCATAATGTTTACTCTCATGTTTGTTGAGCAATGTGCAATCTCAATTTAATTAGCATGTCAACCTATTGTGAGAAATATCCTCTTTCATATTATATTTCTTGCCATAGATCAGTTGTCCCCAATCTTTTTGGCATCAGGAACCAGTTTTGTGAAGGAAGATTCTTCCATGGACTGGGGGAGAAGAGGAATGAATTCGGAATAATTCCAGCACATAACATTTATTGTGCACTTTATTTACATTATTATTACATTGTAACATATAATGAAATAATTATACAAGAAAAAAGGTGTAATTGGAAGCAGTAAATAAAATAATGGGCAGGCCACATGCAGACTAAAATAAGTGTCAGATTCTGACTTAAAGCCTACCACCAGATGCATCTATACAATTGAGGTTCATCAACTCCTTTGCCACTCACTAAAAGGGTTTTGCTATGAGTCTGCAAGCAAATGATTTATTATGGTTCTGTGCAGTCAAATCTCACTGCTAATGTTAATCTGTTTGTGTAACCACTTCACTAGCATCACTGCCTCAGCTCCACCTCAGATCATCAGGTGTTAGATTCTCATAAGGAGCATGCAAACTAGACCCTTCACATGGGAAGTTCACAGTAGGGTTTGTGCTCCTATGAGAATCTAATGCCTCTGCTGATCTGACAGAAGATGGATCTCAGGAAGGAATGCAAGCGATGGGGTGCAGCTGTAGATACAGATGAAGCGTTGCTTTCACCTGCTGTTCACTTCCTGCTGTGCAGCCCTGTACCTAATATCCTAGGTGGCCATGTACTGGGTTTTGGGACCCTTGGCATATATGCAATCAAAGGTAAGTGGAATGCATCACAATCTAAGTTTTTTATATCCTCAAATAATATTTTGTTAAAGATAGTCCTGCTGGGCTCGGTGGTTCAGCCGGTAGTCCCGCGCTTTGGGAGGCCGAGGTGAGTGAATTGCCTGAGCCCGAGGGTTCAAGACCCGCCTGGCAACTTGTTGAGACCTCATCTCTACAATAATTCAAAAAAAGTAGCCAGGTGTGGTAGCGCGTGCCTGTAGTTCCGGCTACTTGGAAGGCTGAGGCGGAAGGATCTCTGGGGTCCAACAAGTCGAGGCTGCAGTGGAGTGCAGTGGAGCGGCCACTCCAGTCTGGGCAACAGAGTGAGACTCCAACTCAAAAAAAAAAAAAAAGAAAGATTGTCCTTAGAGAAAACTTAACCAAAAAATATCTTACAGATTAGGAGGCACTTTTGGTTTTGGAGTAACAACATTTGTAATATTATCAGAAAATAATTGTGTGATATGCATATATACAGATGTATACATACACACAAAAAATATGTATATATATTTATACACTATATATGAATATATATACATGTAATGGGCTTTTTTAATTTGAAAATATTCAAACATACATAAAAACATTAAAGAGTCTCACATCAAACATCCATGTCCTTACACCTAGATTCTATAAATAACATTTTTTATTCTTGCTTTATCATATATCTATCCATATGTTTATCTCTTTAGTCATTTATCAATATTTATATGTTTTTAAAATAAACTATTGGTATCAGTAAATAAACTTCAACCAAAGTACTTATGTACACATGTAATTAAATAGTGTCCTACTAGTTAACTCTAATTTTTAAAATCTTTTGAGGTAAAGTTTACATAATCTTAAGTGTATAATTTGATAAGTTTTGAAAAACACACACGTGTGCAACCAAAAAAATCTGTAAACGTACAGAAACTTGTCATCCCTTCAGATAATTCCCTCAAGCACGTTTTCAGTAACTCTCTGCCTCCATTGTCCAAAGACAATCTTTGCTTTATTTTTTTTGTCATGGATTAGTCTTGTCAATTCTAGGAATTTATATAAATGCAATTATACAAATTGTAATGTTTCTGAAATTCATATATGTTGTTCTGCATTTCTCTGTCTTACTAAAGGATATTTCATTGCAAGAATACACCAAAATCCTTAGTCATTTACGAGTTGATAGGCATTTGAGTCATTTCCAGTTTGGGATTATTACCTACAAAGTTGATATAAGCATTCTTGACTAAATCCTCTTGGGTCATCTTGTAAACTTACATTCTTATTTATATTGAGTAAATATATAGGAGTATTTTATAAGAAACTGTCAAAAACTTACCAAATTTTTTATTTAATTTTTCTTTTTCATATGCTGTGTATAAGAATTCTAATTGTTGCATTATTTACATATGGTTTTTTAAATCTAAATTAATTTTAATCAAGTCACATTAAATATGTGGTTCTATAGTCATACTGCACAGTTTTCAAGTACTAAATAGCCACAGGTAACCAATGACTATTCTATTAGAAACACAGACAGACATTTTCTTTATTGTGGAAACTGCAATTGGAAAGAACTATTGCACATACTTGTCAACATGTGATGTTGTCACTTTTTATTATAAGCTATTCTCATATTTGTGTAGTGATATTTCATTGTTGTTTTAATCTGTATTTCTGTGGTGAGTAATAATATTCAACATTTTTTCATTTGCTTATTGAAAGTCCATATAACTTCTTTGTCAGTATTTGTTCAATTCCTTTACCTCTTTATTTATTGGATGATTTGTCTTTTTATTATTGAGTTCTGAGTTATTTTTATATCCCAGATACAATTCTTTTGGCAGATATATGAATTGTCATTATTAACCTTGATATATGGCTTTCCTGTTAATTGTATTAATGTTATCCCTCAGTGAACAGATGAACAGAACTGTTAATCTTTTATTAAGCCTAATTTAATATTTCTTATTTTATAGTTTTTTTAACTCATTAAATAAAATGTTGTCTTCACTCAAGTTACAAGGACATTCATTAATTTATTCTAGAAGCTTTATAACTTCAACTTTTATATCTTATACCAATGATGTAGCTCTAATTATTTTTTGGTTTATGGTGTGATATATACAATGTTTTATTTTTTGTCATACAAATATCCAATTTTTCAAACATTACTTGAATAAGACTTTTCTTTGCTCATAGGGTTTACCTGAATCCATTAATAAAATATCAAACATTATAGAACTGTGAGCCTACATTTGGGTTCTTTATTCTGTTCCATCCTTATAATTGTCTGTTATTATGCTACTACCACACAGTTTTGAAAAGTATAGCTCTATAATAACTACTATGGAAGTTATGAAATATACATCCTTCATGGTTATTAAATTTTCTGAAATGCTTTTACGGCATCCGTTTTGATGTTCAGTTATTTTCAATTCATTAATACAATGAGTTTTATTAATTGATTTTCAAACGACAAACTAATCTCACATTATTATTATAAATACCACGTGAATATAATGTAGTGTAATATAGATTTGACTTATGTATATTTGATTAAATAATCTATTTTCAATAGAGGTGTTACCCTATAATTTCTTCTTTTATTTGGGTCACATGAAACAAACTTGTATTTATTTTCTAGTCTTTTATTTTCTTAAAGAGTTTACATCAGATTGGTATTAATTATTTTTAATTACATGGCAGAATTTACAAATGAAACCAACTGCACTGAAATTTTTCTTGTAGAAAGTTTTGTTCAATAAAAATAAATTCAATTTTCTAGCCGGTCATGGTGGTGTGTGCTTGTAGTTCCAGCTACTTGGAAGGCCGAGGCAGAAGGATCACCTGAGTCCAGCAGGTCGAGGCTGTGGTGGCCGTGAGCATGCCACTGCACTGCAATCTGGGTGACAAAGTGAGACTCAAACTCAAAAAATAAATAAATTAAATAAATAAATAAATTCAATTTTCTTAATATATATATGAGTGTTGCTTCTTCGCATCTTTGACAACAAATTCAAAAACAAAAACAAAACTTGATGTGTGGGAAGTTTACTTGTGAGCCCCTTAGAAGATGTCCTGTAGGAAGAAGGAGGAAAACCAAAGCAAGCAAACAAAACAAAAGTTACAACAACAACAACAATATTGAGTAGAAAACAAATCAGATATTGGTGCAGGTCTGACCTTAGTCACAGCAAGTTCTGAAATTAAAAGAGCTTGTTAGAATTTTTCCAGTGGACCAAAATGACAGTCATTAGATGCCATTTTCCACCCTCCCAACAATCACTGAAGGAGGTCCTTCTAGGAAAAGGCTCAACCTTGAATGAGATGTTTCTAAGGTTAAACAACACAGGGCTGACAACTGAAAGCTGTCTGATGACAGTACTTTTAACAACCGCTGTATTTTTTTGTACTTTATTTTATTATAAAGATATGGGGTACAAATCAGGATTATTTACATAAGTAATATATGTGCAGATGAAGATTGCTCCTCTAATGTCCTCACTTCCTCTAGTTTAGGATCAGGTACTCATCGTGTTGTTACATGCCCCCTCTTCCTCCCTCCTCTGGCAGTGTCCTATGACTGCTTAACTCTCCTTTGTGCTAACATGATCACTGTTCAGGTCCCACTTATGAGCGAGAACATGTGGTATTCAGTTCTTTTTTTCTGTTTGCAGATTATCTCCAATTCCTTTCATGATTATATGCTTCTTTATGGCAGTGTAATATTCCATTGGGTGTATGTAACATATTTTTCTTTATCCAGTCTACTTTCAATGGACATAAGCGTTGGTTCCATGTTTTGGTTATTGTGAATAGTGTAGCAATAACATGCATGTGCAAGTGTCTTTTTTTTGTACAATGTTCTGTGTTTTTCCTCCAGGTGTATTCCCAGGA
Organism: Tarsius wallacei; assembly: GCA_963574415.1. Taxonomy (NCBI): domain Eukaryota; kingdom Metazoa; phylum Chordata; class Mammalia; order Primates; family Tarsiidae; genus Tarsius; species Tarsius wallacei. The sequence goes on from CAUYQG010010210.1 coordinate 43,520, forward strand.
GGGAAATTGCTGGATTATATGAAAGGTTAATTTCTAGTTCTTTAGCTATCACCACATTATTTTCCATAGAGGTTGGACTAATTTATACTCTCACCAACAGTGTAGAAGCTTTTCTCCACACACATGACTGCATCTATTGTTTTTTGATTTATTAGTGATGACTATTTTTACTGGGGTAAGGTGATATCTCAGTGTGAATTCAATTTGCATTTATCTGATGATTAGTGAGGCTAAGCATTTTTCCATTTATTTGTTGGTTCCTTGTATGTCTTCTTTTGAGAAGTATCTATTCATGTCCTTTGCCTATTATTTTAATTTTTAAAAATGTGGGATACAATTCAGAATTAAGTATACAAATGTTCATTATGCATATACCCTAGTTTATGTGGTATGCCCCCTCTCCCCAGGGAGAATCCCACTACTGCCAATTCCACCCACTTTACCCCCCAGCAATTTTCCACTACTCACAATCCTTTTCTTATAGAATTATAATTGTTCAAGGTCCACTTATGAGTGAGAAAACATATGATACTCAGTTCTTTGTTTCTGTGATAGATCACTCAGTATTATAGACTTTAAGTCCAAGTTGCTGTGAAGTTCACAATTTTATCCTTTTTTATCACTGCGTAATATTCCATCATGTATATGTACCACATTTTTTTTATCCAGTTATTTTATGTTTATTTTATGTTTTTGCTATTGTGAACAATGCTGCAATAAACATGTGTGCAATTATCTTTTTCCTAGAGTGATTTGGGTTCCCATATTTTTAATAGGACTGTTTCTTATTCCTTTTGGCTTAAGTTCCTTATAGATCCTCAATGTTACACTTTGTCAGATAACACAATTAGCAATTTTTCTTCCCATTATGTGGGCTGCCTCCCTGCTCTCTTTATGGTTTCTTTTGCTGTGCAAACATTTTTCAGTTTGATGAAGTCCCACTTGTCTATCTTTATGGCCTATGCTTCTGGGGATTTGATCAAGAATTGGTTGCCTACTTCAATGTACATAAGGATGTCTCCTGCATTTTCTCTAAGATTCTTATAGTTTGAGGTTTTATGTTTAGGTCTTTGATACATTTAAAGTTTATTTTTCTTTATGGTGATAGGTAGAGATCCTGTTTCATTTTTCTGCATGTGGTCAGCCAGTTTTCCCAGCACCATTTGCTAAATAGGGTCTCCTCGGTGGTTGTTGTTGGTGGCTTTCTCAAAGATCAGTTGGTTAAGAGATCGAGTTTTTTCTTTTTTTTTTTGAGTTGGAGTCTCACTCCGTCACCCAGACTGGAGTGCAGTGGCCGCTCCCGGCCACCGCAGCCTCGACCTGCTGGGCTCCGGCGATCCTTCTGCCTCAGCCTTCCGAGTAGCCGGAACTACAGGCGCGCGCTACCACGCCCGGCTAATTTTTTTGATTTATTGTAGAGATGAGGTTTCGCCTGCCCAGGCGGGTCTCGAACCCGCAGGCTCAGGCAATACACTCACCTCAGCCTCCCAAGGCGCGGGATTACAGACTGAGACACCGAACCCGGCAATCACTTGATTTTTAAAGGCTGGCAATGAATTTAAAAATCGAAGAGACTGCACATCCAACCCCCATGTCTGTGTACCACGCATAACTGTGAACCACCTGTTTGCAACCTTGGCCTGAGAGAATTGCCCTTTATGTCAAATCTTTTGCCCTGGGGCCAAGCACACTAAAATTCTCAGGTGTCTGGTGGAAAGAAAATTCCAAGCGAATCCCTCCTGAGAGGAGTAGGGAACTAGTGAACGGAGCTGCCTGGGGGGAAGGACTCTGGATCACAAACTTTCCCCTCGCTGCTTTTGGAGTCTCTGAACTTGCTGAACGACCCTGGTGCACTTTCTCAGCCTCCTTTCCTGCCCAGCCTTGCTGTCTTTGCCCTTGACCCTGGGTCTCTGTTTGGGAGTTTCTTTCTCCAGGAAGTTAGGCTCAGGAGAATGAAGCCCGGGAACCCACTTGGACCTCGGACACCCTCTCTCCCTAGGGACGAATACACTGATTCGGTGACATCTGTTCTTTGTGGATTTGGTTCGTGTGAATCTGCCCCTGAAATTCAGATCGGCTCACGGGGCACTGGAAAACGTAAGCGTCTCTGGGCCCCCAGTGCTGGGGACTGTTGGCGTGCGCGTCCTGGAGAGTCCTGCGAGCTGCCCGAGGCTGCCCTGTGATGTTTCTCACGGGGCTGTGCGGTTTCAGACGTGGACGTGACAGAGATGGGTGGCTGAATTTCAGGAGGTAGCTGAGTCCACCCTGCCCGGGCGGCTGAAGGGAGGCAGTGTGTTGACTTTTCGGGACTGGAGTGCCCATGGGTCTATGCACTTGCCCACGTGATGTCATGTACTTGTCATGGGGGATATTAGGGCTGGAGTGGGGTGGGGCGAGGAGACCACAGAGTCCAGGGGTTTTCCTCTGCGTTCTGGTCCCTTCCGGGACCCTTCCCCCCCTTCCCATTAAATCCTCCCATGACACTGGAAGGCATCCCCTGCTGAGTGCCCCATGGGGCCTGGGGGTGTCCCGTCCACTTTGGAGAGCTCAGAGAGGAACAGCAGGAGGGTCAGTTGTGGCTCCTACCCTCTCCAAATTGAAGGGAGAAATTATATATATATATATTTTTGAGTCAGAGTCTCACTCTGTCGTGCCCAGGCTGCAGTGGTACACTCACAGCCACAGCAGTCTCAACCTGCTGGGTTCAGGGGCTCCTCCTGCCTCAGCCTCCCACATAGCTGGGACTACAGCTAATTTTTTTTATTTATTGTAGAGACAAGGTCTTGCCATGTTGCTCAGGCTGGTCTTGAACCCCTGAGCTCAGGCAATCCTCTCACCTCCTGCCTCCCAAAGTGCTGGGATTGTTGGCATGAGCCACCACGCCTGGCATGGTGGCTGTTTTTTTTTTTTTTGAGTGGGAGTCTCACTCCGTCGCCCAGGCTGGAGTGCAGAGGCATACTCAAGGCCACCCCAGCGTCAACCTGTTGGGCTCTGGCAACCCTTCTGCCTCAGCCTTCCAAGTAGCCGGAACTACAGGTGCACGCTAACACGCCTGGCTAATTTGATTTATTGTAGAGACAAGGTCTCGCCAAGTTGCCCCGACTGGTCTCGAACCTGTGGGCTCAGGCAATCCCCTCACCTCGGCCTCCCAAAGTGCTGGGATGACAGGCTTGAGCCACCGTGCCTGGTCTGTTTGAAGACACTTTTCCTGATCTCCTGGAGTGATCCCGCCCACGCCTCTTTTTCTTTGTTTTCACAGCTCTCCCATATGGGCTCTTTCCAACGCTGTCAGCCTAGTTTTTGTAGCGGTAATAACTCCTTGTTGCTCACTCATTGCACCAGCTCTCATCCTTTCCAATTAAAGCCCATAATTAGAGTAACAGATACAGTTGCCTCTAGAGGACAAAAAGTCCCCCTGTGTGAGCAGCTGGGTACCCACAAGGTATGAGTGCCCCGTGTCCCAATTGCCCTACGCAGGCAGGTGGCCAGCACCCTCAGGGCGCCCTGGGGAGTCACCGGGTAGCTAGCTGCAGGCGGAGTCCTGGTGTCCGCTGTGTGAACCGCCTCCCTCTTGTAACTCGGCCCTACGAGAAGCCACATGTGATCCGTTCTCGTGAAGTGACTGATTTAGGGCTTGTCCTGGTTGGTTAGGCAGGCTTCGGCAGGCCAGGGCCCCAAAAGTAGGCCAGACTGGAAACGTTTGCCATCTACAAAACATTCCGAAAACACAAGACCTGTTGCCCCCCTCCACCCCCACCACCGAGGGCGAACAGGACCACCCTGCCTGTTTTCCTGCGTAAACAGCTTGATTTACACTTGAATCACAGGACCATTTAG
>CAUYQG010010211.1:0-19794 GCA_963574415.1 Tarsius wallacei
CTGGGCGACGGCGTGAGACTCCAACTCAAAAAAAAAAAAAATAATAATAATTATGAGTGAAACAATCTAGATGAAGCACTGATACCAGACATATGGAACTAGATTTATAATTGCTGAGATATTCACTCATGGAAGATGACCATTACCCAGTTAATGGTAAATGTTAATGGAGCCCCCCTTTCTGTATTGACAACCTATGTAAACATTGCTGCAAAATTCAACAATAGTCTGAGAATTCTTAACAAATTTGCTGTCTCAGCTTCCCATTATGGGTATTGCAGATGCTAATAAAGAAATAGATTTATTAACAACAGAATTAAAGGCGACAGAGGAGACAGTCAAAGGATTCATCCCAATAGGATGGAAATTTTAAAATGGTTATTAAAAAAATAGGGTGAATAGATGTGACACGGGGAAAACAAAAAGGAAAATGAAAATGGAGAGTAAAATTTTTTTGATATTGCTATGTTGTGAATGTTTATGTCTTCCCCAGATTTATTTATTAAAACCTAATATCCAATGTGTTGCTATTAAGAAACAGGACATTCAGGAGTGAATTAGGTTTTGAGGGCTCGACGTTTATAAATAACATTTGTCTCCTTATGAAAGAGACCTGAGGAACTTGTTTATTTTTTTCTGCCATGTGAGGAGACATAGAAATTGTCATCTATGAAGAACAGGACCTAACCAAATTCCCAATCTCCTGGTGCCTTAATCTTAGACTTCCCAATCTCCAGAAATGTGAGCAATAAATTTTTTGTTTATAAATTACTCAGTCAAAGGTGTATTGCTACAGCAACCCAAGTGGACTAAGACAGATAGTTAATAAATGAAATGAATAAAACAGACGTTGATTGTGATTGAAACAAAGGTCTTAATATAGCACTGTTGAAGGTTAGGTGGACCAGAGAAACTTTTGTTGTTCCTTGACATTAAGGGTCCCTCAAACAAGTCTGTTCTATTTACCCCAGTTTGGAAAAAATGTAAAATGCCAGAAAGTGTTTTACAGATTTTAAAGATTACATGAGAAACCTGACCTGGAATTGCTTGGTACAATCAAGAGTCAGACGATTAATTGATAAAAATTAACAAAAGGGCTGAAGTTCCTTGGCTCAGCTACTCACTGGATAGCCAATGTCTTTTGCATGTAAGTGAGTAAAATGGTCAGGAGGTGAACAAGAAGAGTTTCTGGAACTCCTTTACACAGGAGCCCTATGCAATGTAAGACCAAAATTCATTGGTAAAGCAGGGGCTACAGATAGATTGAAAGAGTAAATAAATGTCAAGGTAAGTATGAAAATTGGAAAAATTAAATATGTTTTATGTTGAGATTGTACCTCTTTTACCTGAATGTTTTGTGAGAATGGATATTATGTGTGACTGGGAAGAACTTTCCCTACCTAGTATTGTTTTTTTTTTGTTTGTTTGTTTTTGATTTGGAGTCTCACTCTGTCACCCAGACTGGAGTGCAGTGGCCGCTCCCGGCCACTGCAGCCTCAACCTGCTGGGGTCCAGCAATCCTTCCGCCTCAGCCTTCCAAGTAGCTGGAACTACAGGCGCGCGCTACCATGCCCGGCTAATTTTTTTAATTTATTGTAGAGATGAGGTCTTGACTACTTCCCCAGGTGGGTCTCGAACCCGCGGGCTCAGGCAATTCACTCACCTCGGCCTCCCAAGGCGTGGGATTACAGGCTGGGCCACTGAGTCCAACCCCCTACCTAGTATTGTAATAAATTATTAATAAAGTCCTAATTGAAACTTTGTAAGGTTTGATGGGATTAAGGTGATGATTTTCAAGATAATTGTCTTGGAGAATTGAAGAATATCTTTGAACAGTCTTTATGTGAAGAGATTGTGTCTTTTTTACCTGAATGTATTATGGTGATGGACATATTGTCTGACTAAGAAGACATTTCCCCTACCCATGGTTATAAAACTGAAAGCCTTTGAGGGTTACATTAAGATAATACATGTTGATGCTTATCAGAATAACATTCTTCAAGGTTTGGAAGGCAATTTAAATCTACAAGTGAATATTTGGTGTTTTTGCTTGAGATGGTCACACGGGTTCGTAAAATGAATGGACATTGGGGGGCTTCAACAATGCAAAGATGGACTTCAGAAAATAAGAACTGTCCTGTCTTGTTAATAAGACAGATGTCAGATGGTATGTGACAGATTCCCTGTAAGGTCCGAAAAATAGCAGGCGAGTCATTTTAATACCCTACAAATGGGTCCTGTGAGGAATATGTTGATTCTAGACTTGACTTTCCTTATTTGGTTGTAGATGCAAATGTTCAAAGTACTGGAAAAGAATTGGAACTGAAGATATCGCAACAATTTGGACAACAGCCAAGTCATTTTTCTTTAGGCAATAACACAGTTTACAGTACATAAAGTCCAGCAATACGAGATAAATTCTCTTGAGTAATACTTAATAGAGAATTTAATTGAAAAATTAGTTGCCTAAAACAAGGGAAGATATAGACATGAAAGGCTGTCTTACATGCTTTTACAAGTGTGCGCTCACACTGAACATGAAGGGAACTAAGAGAGTGTCCCCACAAGATACATTCCTCTGTTTTCCATTTCTGGGTACGGGGTAGGGAAAGATGCTGGCATCACAATACAACTACTTCCAAAGGGAAGAGTACTGGTATAACTATATAATTCTTCTCATGGCAGAAGGACATTTGTGTAATAACTACAATTTTATTTCTTCCCCATGTCACACAAACTTTCTTTTTCATACTTGCTGTAGCAGTTGCAGGGCCAGGCCTGCAACTACAAGTGCAGGAAATAGGCATGATTATTGAGAAAGAAACTGCATTCAAGCATCACTTAACAACAAGGAAACCTTCAGAGGAATGTGTTGTAAGGTGATTTTTTTCACTGTACAAATATCATATATAGCATACATACACAAGCCTAGATGGTATAGCATATTGCACATGTAGGCTATATGACATAGAATATTCTTCCTAGGCTACAAACCTGTGCAGTGTGTTACTTCACTGAATACTGTAGACAGTTGTAACATAATGGCAAATATTTGTGTATCTAAACATAGGAATGGTATTGTAAAAATACAGTATTAATAATTTTATGGGACCATCATAATATATGTGGTCAGTCTTTGACTGAAATGCCATTATATGATGCATTACTGTATATATTTAAACTTTAATATCAGAATTCTTATGGGCCTGGTATTGCAGACTGTGCTTTCACCCCATCTGGAAAAGTTGAGGCTAAGAATGAATGCTGATGTGTTGCTTAGTGGTCAAGATAGCCCACTAGTTACCTATGCCTACTTTATATAAATGAGTGTGGACCATAAGAGAGATATTTCTAGTATTACTGCCTCCAATCTACACCAACATAGTGGCCAACTCAATGCTGTTTCTAAAAGTGGAAAAGCTTGGATATAAAAGTAAACAGGGATAAACAGTAGCTGAGGATGAAGAAATGAATCAGTGAGTTATATAATGAAGGACATCAAAGACATATTTTGAAAGAGGCTCAATGTGAGAGACAATATAGTCTCTTAGCTCAAATATACTAGATGCAGGAAAGGGTGAAGTCATATATTGCTGAGACCACCCCAACTTGTGAAACCTGACAAGATCAAATGGAAACCTACAAACCTGAGAGGCCTTATGTTTGTAGACATAGTCATATGAAAGGATGATTGACAGAACTAATTATTAATTAATGAATGGTACTATAGTAATGTGCCAATATCTTTCAACTTTTGTGATTCTTGTGCTATAAAGGACACATGGTCAAAGACCAAAGAGTGGTCTTCAGTATAATAAAAAATATATTGGATCTTTGATTCCAGTTTCTGGCACAGAACTCCTAAAGCCCTTGGGATTTCCCAAGTTATAAGAGTTTTTAAATTATTATTATTCATAACGAGTTTATCTGGGCTACTCTTGAATCTATGCTAAGAAGGTGGCATAGGGTGGGGCCTCTAAATTGACTCAGGATGGGGACTTGTCACCAGAAAAAACAACGTTGTTAGAAGATGAAAACTTTTTGCCTTAACTCCAACCTCAAGGGAGAAGGAGGGTGGAGACTGGGTTATAAAAACTCTTGAACAAGGAGATTCTGTGTTGGTGAACCCAGATATGCTGGGAAAGTATCATGCCTGGAGAAACTATGGAAGCTCTGTGTCCTCACCTCTCCATACCTTGCCCTACACATTTTTTCATTTGTTTCTCAGTTCTATTCTTTATAAGAAATTTGTAAATGTAAAACATACATACACAAACACATGCCACAGTACTTGTGGCACATAAATCTCAGACTTAGAAAAAAACACGTTTCAAATTTTTTGTCTCAGTTTCACCCACTTTTCTGTTGCAAATTTGATACAATAAGATTATTTTTCACTTAGTCACAATGAATTATAAATTATAATAAAATATATATTTTTATTAAATTAAGGTTTTTGAATAAATAATTAAATAAAGTTTTACATTAGTGATTCTTTATTTTTAAAATACTCAAAAAATTTCAAATTTGCAAATTTATGCTTAAGGATTTTTTCCTTGTAATTTTCAGTTGATGTTTCTAATAGTTGTTTTATTGGAGTTTATTTTATAACATTGTTGCAGGTTGCATTCAGCATTTTCTTGTAGATACTGTGTGACTATATGAAGATAATTCCAAGAGATAAAATTTGCACACGGAAAGTTGTCAGAAACAGTATACTTTTTGCTAAAGAAGAAACTGAAATTGAAGGACACTTTGTTTCTTATACCTGACTGTTCTGAGAATGATTTTTCTGGTTAACACATGTATTGCATCTTTTTTTCCCCTAAAGAATTGACATTTAATGATACTATTCTGGCCTGTCTTTCTTCAGTTATCTTACTAAAATATACAACTTAAGAAAGTTGAATATATATTCCTCTAATGTTTAGGTTCCTAATTAAAAATAGGAGGGCAGATTCAGGGTAGAAAAGTACTGTTGAGGGAACAATTTTCTAAGAAAGAAATTGTACTGGTTAGCATTGCTTTTTGCTATAAATAAAAGAAAATCTTATTACATGGCTTTATTTTTCTTGGGATCAAGAAATTCAGAAGTAGGCAGTTCATAGCTCATCTGACTGCTCAAAAATATTGTATGGAGCCAGGTTTCTTCTACATGTTTTTCCACTATCTTTTTTCCTTTTCTTTTATTTTAAAGATGTGGGGTACCATTCAGGATTAGGTTTACAAGTGGCCATTGTATAAGCAATGGTTGGGCCTTGCTTTGATCTCCACTTCACCTGATTTGAGATCAGGTACCCTTATTGATGTCATGTGCTCCCCCACTATCTCCTGGCAGTTTTCCACTACTGTCAATTCCTTTCTTATAGTATTATAACAAATGTTCAGGATCTACTTATGAGTGAGGACATGTGGTACTCAGTTTCTGTGATAGATCACTGAGTATTATAGACTCTAAATTCATCCAAATATGCTGTGAAGTCCATATTTTCCACTATCTTTATCATGCATTCTTTCTATGGTATTTAGCAACTGTGCCTCCATTATCTTTGTGTGACGGTCAGCAAGAAGGGGAAAGGTGGAAAGCACAAAGGCTAACACATGACTTTAATGCTATTGTTATTTTATCTATGAATAAAAGCACTCTTTAGTGACTTCTGTCCATATTTGGTTGGTCACAACTGCAACATAAAATCACTCTTAGTGACAGAGGAGCATAGGAAGGTAAAATATCTGGGTACATTGCCTGCCACCTGAATAAAATCAGAATTCTATTAACAAAAAAAGGGGGAGAATATATACTAGATAATCAGTTAGTGGTTTCTGCATAAGATAAATATATTGTTTTGCACATAGTTGTGACAACAAATTCTTATTGAATAAGCTGATAAATGTTCCCTGATTTAGTGGCATTTGAAGTGGTTTTAATTTTTATTTCTTGCTTTTCTTTATTTTTCAAATTTTGCACAATAAGTACATGCTATATTATGAAATATTAAAAAGAGAATTAAAATAATTTTTGAAGAATGATTTGTCTTTAATTTAAATACCTTTTTATCAAACATGTCATAAAGAGTAATTAATTGCTTGTAATCTTTATGTTTAGAAAAAATACTTTGATAAACCTGGAGTAATGTTGAAACTCCAAAATTTATGTGCAGATGGTAAAAAGTGAGTTATTAGGCAGTCTTCTAAGGAATGTAGGTTCTGTTAACTGTTATGTTCAAACGTAAACACTATTCTTCTCGGGGGAGGTCTAGTGGTTTAAATATTTCTATGACATAACATATTATCTTTAAAACTATGACATTTAGAATGAAATGCCCTACTACATGTATGTTTGGCTGGGAGGAGGGTAAAATTCTCTCCTAAAGAAATTATTTATCCACTCTTTTAGGCTGAGATCAAAGTAGCTTTCTTCTGGCAATCACATAGGTGATAATTAACAACAAATGATCTTTAGGTTGTTTTTTGTTTGTTTGTTCGTTTGTTATGGAATATTCTGTTTTTGTTGTGCCCTATCTTTTAAATGCAATGCATATTCAGTATTGACCTCACCCAATAGTAGAATTTTGCATTTTTACTTGATAAAATTAATCTTTTTATATATGTTATATTATTATATTCCAAAAGCTTTTTTGGATTCTGATCCTGTCATACAGTGTATTATCTATTCTCTTTGCCATGCCTTCAATGAAATGGCCACAAATTGCCAAAACAAACCTCAGCACATAAAACAAAGCAGGAGGCATCATGCACTCAGACTTTAAGATTTATTATAAAGCTACAATAATAAAAACAGCCTGGAATTGGTACAAGTACAGGCATATTGACCAATGGAACAGGATAGAGATTCCAAAATCAAAGCTTCAATTTCTCAACCAGCTCATCTTCGACAAAGCCTCCACCATCAACCACTGGAGAGAGGAGAACCTATTCAGTAAATGGTGCTGAAGAAACTGGCTGACCACCTGCAGAAGGTTAAAGCAAGACCCATACTTTTCACCATATATAAAAATCAATTCTAAATGAATCAAAGACCTAAACTTAAAACCTCAAACTATAAGAACCTTAGAAAACACAAAAGACACCCTTATGGAAATTGAAACTGGCAACCAATTCTTGATCAAAACCCCGTGTCCATGCCATAAGAGATAAGATAGACAAATGGGACCTCATCAAACTGACAAGTTTCTGCAAAGCCAAAGAAACCATCAAGAGAGCAGGGAGAAAACCCATGGACTGGGAAAAAAAATTTGCCAACTGTATGTCTGACAAAGGCCTAACATCTATGATCTAGAAGGAACTCAAACATGCCAAAAAGAAAAAAAAATCAGAAAGTGGGCAAAAGATATGAATAGGCACTTCTCAAAAGAAGACATACGAGCAACAGACAGAGTCATGAAAAAATGCTTAGTCTCACTAGTCATCAAACAAATGTAAATTGAAACCACACTGAGATACCACCTAACTCCAATCAGGGTGGCCATAATCAATAATTCAAAAAAACAACAGACACTGGAGAAGATGAGGAGAAAAGGGAACATTGCTACACTGTTGGTGGGAGTGTAAACTAGAACAACCTCTGTGGAAATTCCTACAAGGTCTAAAAATCGACTTTCCATATGACCCTGCAATCGTCCTACTGGGAATATACCCGGAAGGACTCAAATCACTCTATGAAAAAGATACCTGCACATGCATGTTTATTGCAGCACTGTTCACAATAGCAAAACATGGAACCAACCATGTTGCCCATCAAAAGAAGAATGGATAAACAAATGTGGTACATATACATGGTGGAATATTATGCAGCCATAAAGAAGGAAAAATTATGAACTTCACGGCAACTTGGATGAACTTAGTCTATAAACTGAGTGATCTACCACAGAAAGAAAGAGTTATCACATGTTATCACTCACAAGTGAACTGTGAACAATTATCATAAAATTATAAAAAAAATGTCAGTGGGAAATTGTCGGGGGAGCTGGATTGACAGTAGTAGGATTCTGATGGAGGAAGAGGTCACACGTCATCAACAAGGGTAACTGCATAATGAACATTTGTATACTTAACCTTGAATTTTACCCCACATCTTTAACATAAAATAAAATAAAAGCTAAAAAACCAAAACAACTTGGTATTTGTACAAAAACAGGCATATAGACCAAAGGAACAGGATAGAGATTCCAGAAGCAAAACCTCAATTTCTCAAACAACTCATCTTCGATAAAGCCTCCACCATCAACCATTGTGGAGAGGAGAACCTATTCAATGCTGGGAAAACTGGCTGACCACATGCAGAAGATTAAAACAAGGACCCTACCTATCACCACACACAAAAATCAACTCTAAATGGATTAAAGACATAAACGTAAAACCTCGAACTATAAGAACCTTAGAAAATGCAGAAGACACCTTTATGGAAATTGGAACTGGCAACCAATTCCTGATCAAAACCCCAAGTGCCGTGCCATAAGCGATAAGATAGACAAGTGGGCCCTCATCAAACTGACAAGCTTCTGCAAAGCCAAAGAAACCACCGAGAGAGTGGAGAAACAGCCCACAAACTGGAAAAAAAAATTTGTCAACTGTATATCGGACAAATGTGTAAAATCAAGGATCTACAAGGAACTCAAATGTGCCAACAAACAGACAAACAAACAAACAAACAGCCCCATTACAAAGTGGCCAAAGATGAATAGACACTTCTCAAAAGAAGACATATGAGAAGCCAACAGATATGTGAAAAAATGTTCAGCCTCACTAGTCATCAAAGAAATGCAAATTTAAGTCATACTGAGATACCACCTAACTCCAGTCAGGGTGGCCATCATCAATAACACAAAAAAACAACAGATGCTGGAGAGGATGGGGCAAAAAGGGAACACTTCTACACTGTTGGTAGGAGTGTAAACTAGTACAAAGTCTGTGGGAAACAGTGTGGCAATTCCTAAAAAATCTAAAAAGCGACCTTCCATATGACCCCACAATCCCCATACTGAGACTATACATGTAGGAGCTCAAATCAATCTATTTAAAAGATACCTGCACATGCATGTTTATTGCAGCATTATTTACAATAGGAAAAATATGGAACCAACCGTGCTGCCCATCAAAAGAGGACTGAATTTAAAAATGTGGTACGTTTACATGATGGAATATTACACAGTCATAAAGCAGGACAAACATTTGGATTCACAGCAACCTGGATGGATTTAGAGTCTATAATACTCAGTGATTTGTTTCTGAAACAAAGAACAGAGTACCACATGTTCTCACTGATAAGCGGCCCCTGAACATTTACCATAATACTATAAGAAAGGGAATAGCAGTAATGGGATATGGTCATAGTGGGGGGGGGGGGAGACATCAATAAGCGTACCTGGATCACAAACCAAGCAAAGAGGGGACCAAAGGGAGGCCCAAACCCTGCCAGTTCTATGTCTACTTATATACTTAATCCTGAATTGTGCCCCACATCTTAAATAAAATAAAATGAAATGGAAAAAATTTTGTGTGCTTTTTTTTCTGCATCTGATGTTCTTTCATCCTGGCTTGTTGTTTTCTTCTCTCTTTGCCTAGTTAGTGCCAGTTGTCTTTTTATATTGACTCACATATTATTTCCTCAGGGATACTTGTCTTGACCTGCTTAATTCACCAAAAGCCACAGAACTATAGAAATTCAAACAGTTTTTCCTTTAGCAAATCTCATAGCTGGATTTTTAATATCTATAAAGATATTTCTTGGTTAATGGCTGTTTTTCCTGTTAGAATGAATGCTAAATGCAACCCAACCCCACTTATGTTATATGTGTGTGTGTGCGTGTGTATGTGTATAATTTTTTTTTTTTTTTTTTTTTTTGCTCACTGGTGTGTCCTTATCACTTAGTACTTTGTTTGGCACACTGTATTTAACCAGAAAGATATTAAATGAATTAATAAACCTCTTTGGAAAATAGTCTTCTCATCCAAATCTGAATTATTGATGTTCACTTCATTATTTTTATATTTTTAACGAGAACTACAGGACATTATGTAAAGGAAGAATATAGAAAAAATTTAAGGAACAGATAATAGCTGTTATTGATAGATAAAAAGCAGTTGTGATACAAATGGATTGAGTTGGAAGTTCAAAAATGTATGCTATGAATATGAGGAGATAGCATACCATTTAAGTTAAAAAGTCAAGAAGCTGGTCTCTAATGTCAAACTGGAATTGTCAAAAAATATACTGACCTAAGTTTAGACTTTGCAAAGAGAAATTGCTGGAGAGTTGGTCTTTGATATTACTCTTCAAAATGCATTGGCTACTTTTCAAAACATAAGGTATTTGACGAACTGTTTGTAAATGTTTAATGATTTTGATAAAAGTTTTTATTTTTCTACTTTTCATTTGTTTCTTCCTTTTTTTATCTGGTTTGATTTAGTCTCAGTCAATTACATTTCCTCTGCATTAAAATTTGGAAAGAAACTTAAAATATCCAACACCTCATGACTTTTTTTGTGCACTGGTAATTTGAGACACAAATAATTTAAACAATTAAAATTTTTGAAATAATTAGATAAATCACACTTGACTGAAAATAAAAATTTAGATTACAACATCAAAATATTTGAATAATTTAAATCCTATTATTTCATTGATTTTTATCAGTTTTTAAGATTTACATTAACAAATATTTAATTATAAAAGTTAGCCGGGCTCGGTGACTCAGCCTGAAATCCCGCGCCTTGGGAAGCCGAGGTGAGTGGATTGCCTGAGCCCGCGGGTTCGAGACCCGCCTGGGCAACTTGGCGAGACCTCATCTCTACAATAAATAAAAAAATCAGCCGGGCGCGGTAGCGCGCGCCTGTAGTTCCAGCTACTTGGAAGGCTGAGGCGGAAGGATCTCTGGAACCCAGCAGGTCAAGGCTGCAGAGGCCGGGAGTGGTCACTGCACTCCAGTCTGGGTAACAGAGTGAGACTCCAACTCAAAAAAAAAAAAGTTTACTGCAGAAAAATCAAATACAAGACTATTGGAAAACATAAGGACATAAGGGATAGCTATGTTTTTATGGACAAAATGTTGGTTAGCCCCGTGGGATACATTTTCACTTACAGTTTTCTCTATTTTTGACCAAAGATTTTGTGTACTTATTATTTGCCAGGCAATAATTTAAGGACTGAAGATACAAAGTCAATAAAATAAGTAAAACTCCCTGCCCCCATTTGATTTATAGTCTACAGTCAGAAAACAGAAATGTGTGTTATGACACATGATGATTAGTGCAATGAAGAAAAACAACTAGGACAAGGGAATAGAGATAGACATAGGATTGGGTGACAGAATTTTAGCTATGGTTGTCAAGGAATGCCTCTCTTGTCAAGGGATATTTGAAGATTCTTGAAAATTTAAAAAAATGTATATGGAGGAAGAACATTTCAGGAAGAATACAAAATTAGTCATCTTCCCCTTGTAGTTAGTTCTATGCTATTCCAATTGCACAATCATTAACCCAGGGAATGCCTAAGATATACTGCAGTTGTACTTCAGTTTATAAACTTTCTCTTAGCAAATTATGGGGAGGGAACTTTACTTCATTTTTCATATTTATATAGCAAGTCATTTTAATGATAAAATGAAAGAGATCAAACTATTTTCAACAGATATTCATTATTTGTTGTGTTTTTGTTGTCATTTGTTTATTTAATCAAAGTTTATTTCCATTTTTCTATATATTGGATACTGGAATTCAGAGATCGCTAATATGAAAAAGATTGTCCTCAAAAAGCTCTCATTCCGAAAAAAAAAAAACCTTTACACAAATAAAGACAATAAAATCTGAAAGTGCTCTAAAAAGGTTGCATGGAGGAGTAGGTAACTAACTCTGTTTAGGTGGTAACATGTGAAAGAGTAATATAGAGAAGTTGATAATTGTTCGAGGCTTTATTTATTTATTTACCTGGTTATTTTTGAGTTGTGGGGTACAAGGGAGGATTTGCTACATAAGTAGGCTGCATACAGGTAAAGTTTGTGCTTCTACTGGCCCTCTCCTTGGCAGTGGATTAGGTACACTTTCTCTTGCCATGTACCTCCCTCTCTTTTCTCTCTCTTCTTTCCCTAGCAATCCCACTCGTGTTACAAAGGTTGTGATTTTGTTTTTATTTATGGCTGCATAGTATTCTGTCATATATTTACTACATTTTCCTTATCCGGTTCACTTTCAATGGGTTGGTTCTATGTGCTATTGTGAATAGTGTAGCAATAAACAGTTGTGCAAGTGTATTTTTGGCAGAGCAATTTATGTTTTTCCAGTTATATTTTCAGGAGATGGATGGCTGGATCATCTAAAAGCTCAATTTTTAGTTATTTTCTGAAATCACCCCACTGTTTTCCTTCAAGGTTGAACTAGCTTACATTCTCACTGGTAGTGTAGAAGAGTTATCTTTTCTCTGCACCCATGTCAGTGCCTGTTGTTTTTTGACTTTTCTTTTCTTTTTTTTTTTTTGAGTTGAAGTCTCACTCTGTCACCCAGGCTAGAATGCAGTGGCTTGCACATGGCCACCACAACCTCAACTTACTGGGCTCAGGTGATCCTTCCACCTCATCCTTGCAAGGAGCTGGAACTACAGGCATGCACTACCACACCCAGCTAACTGTTCTTTTGATTTATTGTAAAGACAAAGTCTCTTCAAGTTGCCCAGACTAGTCTTGATCCCCTAGGCTCTGGGAATCATCTCACCTCCAACCCCCAAAGTGCTAGGATTGCAAGCATGGGCCACTGTTCTTTGCCTATTTTTTGATTTATTCATGATAACCATCCTTACAGGTGTCAGGTGGTATCTCATTGTAGCCTTAATTTGCATTTCTCTGATGATTAGTGAGGCTGAGCATTTTTTCAATATGTTTGTTTGCGGCTTGTATGGCTTTCTTTGAGAAGTGTCTATTCATGTTCTTTGCCCAGATTTTAATGAGCTTGTTTGTTCCCTTTCACTGTGTTTGATTTCCTTGTAGAACTTGAATATTAGGCCTTTGTCTGATGCATAATATTTAAATTTTTTTTTCCATTCTATGGGTTGTCTCCTTACTCTCTTGATGGTTTCTTTTGCTGTGCAAATGGTATTCAGTTTGATAAGGAGCCATCTATCATAGCTTTTGTTGCACTTGCTTTTGAGGACTCGGTAATAAATTCATTGCTACTCTGATGTCTAGAAGGGTGTTCCCTATGTTTTCTTCTAAGATTTTTATATTTTGAGGTTTTACATTTAAGTTCTTGCTCTATTTTGTGTTGATTTTTGTATATAGTGATAGGTTGGGGGCCAGTTTCATTCTTCTGCATGTGGCTTTCTCAGAAGCACGGCATGCAAATATGTTTTCTCATTCTGTGAGTTGTCTTTTTACTCTCTTGATAGTTTCTTTTTCTGTGCAAAAAGCTTTTCAGTTTGAAAAGATAGACTACCTGTCTATCTTAGCTTTTGTTGCAATTGCTTTACATGACATGGTCATGAATTCATTGCCTACTCTCATGTCTAAAAGGGTTTTTCTTACATTTTCTTTTAAGTTTTTATAGTTTGAAGTTTTATATTTAAGTTATTATTCCATTTTGCATTGATTTTTTGTGTAGTCATAGGCAGAGGTTCGGTTTCATTCTTCTGCATGTGGCTGGCCAGTTTTCCCAGCATAATTTGCTAAATATGGTTTCCTTTTCCTAATGTTTTTTGTAGGTAGCTTTGTTGAAGATGAATTAGTTAAGGGATCTTGTTTTTATTCAAAAATTATCAGTTCTGTTCCATTTGTCTATGTACCTATTCCCGTACCAGTACTTTGCCATCTTGGTTACTATAGCCTTACAATATAGTTTAAAGTCTGGAAGTGTGATACTTCCAACTTTGTTCCTTTTGCTCAGGATTACTTTGGCTATTCATGCTCTTTCTTGCTTCCATGTGAATTTCTGTATTTTTGTTTCCAGGTCTGTGAAAAATGATGTCTGCAATTTGATGGGTATGGCATTGAATCTGATACTATTCATCTTCTAGTCCATGAGCATGAGATTTTTGTTGTTGTTAGTATCATTCTTGATTTCTTTGGGCAACATTTTGTAGTTCTCATTGTAAAGGTCTTTCATTTATCTGATGTTGGATGCTAAGGCATTTCATTTTTTTGTGTGTGGCTATTATGAATGGGATTGTGTTTTTTATTTGGTTCTCAGTCTACTTGGTGTATAGAAATGTAACTGTCATTTGTGCATTGATTTTGTAACCCAAGTCAGTACCAAAGTTGTTTATCAGTGTGAAGAAGTTTTGACCAACGCTTTAAAGTTTTTTGGTTATAGAATCATATTGTCTGCAAAGAGAAATAACTTAACTTCCTATTTTACTAGTTGAATACCCCCAAATTCCCTTTCCCACCTGATTGCTCTGGTTAGAACTTCCAGAATGTTCTATGTTGAATAGGAATTGTAAGAGTACATCTTTGTCTTGTTCCTGTTCTTAGGAGGCATTCTTCTAGCGTCTTCCCATTAAGCAAAATGCTACCTTCAGATTTGTCATAGATGGTTCTTATTGTTTTGAGGAATGTTCCTTCACTGGTTAGGTGTTTGAGAGTTTTTATTAAGAAAGGATAATGTATTCTATTGGATGCTTTTTCTGTGTCTGAGATAATCATGTGGTTCTTGGTTTTACACCTGTGTGTTGAATTACATTTATGGTTTTGCAAATGTTGAAACAGCCCTGCATCCTGGGTTAGTCAAGACTTTTTAAAAATAAATGAAAATTCACCCTATAGATGGTGTGCAGGAATGTATTCAGTTCAGAGGGAAAAGTGCCTGAAAAAGTATAAGAGTACAAACAATATGGCATGTTCCGGGAAATGCAAATCATTTGATAGGGCAAGGAAAGGAAGCAGAAATAAACTGCATTTTTCTCCTATCATAATGTCAATTATATGTTGACAGAAACTCATGTTTGCTTATTCACTGATGTATTCCAAGCACCTAAGACAGTGTCAGTACCAGAGTTGAAATCAATTAAGTTGAATAAACAAAGAAGTAGGAGAAATAAGTCTGTAACAGATCTGAAGGATTACTTTTAACAGAATTTGCATAATGCATTTTGACATTTACTTTTAAAATATTTTCTTTCTCTTTTATTTTCTCAGAGATTTCATAAAATGAATATCCACAATTTTCACATTCTACATTTTAAATTTATATCTATGATTGCTACTATTCTGTTACTAAGATTTTTTTAAGACATAAAGTTCAGAATTAAGAAACTCTTGAAACACTCAATAAAAACAACTCACATCAACATCTTGTCTAACACATAAGCCTAGAAAAAGCATACTTGGATTTTGCCTGACCACAAAACCATATAAACATGTTTTAAATTTTTTTCTGAATCTTTAATAATTAATAACAAATAAAAATAATATGAACTAAAATGTTGATGTGCTGTTAAAATTTTATATTCATAAAAGTGATTTTCTCTTATGTATTTCTGATTATTACTTCTATATCTTTCTTATGGATATTTCTTGATGGATGCTTTTAATTTTAAGACTTTATATGTGGAAGAGTATGCATGAATGTAATCATAATCTTAACTGTATATTCAGAGGTACACCATAGGACATGTCATTAAAATATTTTTCAGTGACTTCTGGCAAGATGGTGAAGGGGCAGGTTGGTCTGTGAGACTCTCCATGAAAGAGAACACACATAAAGACTCTGGCTCTCTCCTGGGGGCTGCAGCTCCCATCACCAGCAGCTTGCTCTTCACACGGAGCTCAGCTGCGGCCACCACTCAAACACCTCAGCAGTCTGGGCCGCTGCCACAATTGCGGATGCTGCTACCGTGGCCATCGCCCTGCACATGCCTGAGGAAACCCATGACGTTGAACAGTGAAGCCCCTGCAAGCACAATCTACTGAGATCACTGCCGCTGCCACTGCCACTGCCACTTCCCGCCCAGAACCCAGAGCCAGGCTTCTGGAGCTCCTTCCATGTACCGTGAGGCAAATGCCCCCACCACTTCTACCATTGCCTGCTCCCTCCTATCCTGGGTAGCCTCCAACTTCAGCTAACCCTGGCCTGCATTGCCTGGCAGTCTCCAGCTGCTGTGAATAAACATCAACTAGAGCGGTGAGATAACACCACCTGCTGGGGATCCAAGGTAACATCAATATGGGAAAGACAGAAGCTTTTCCCCCCTTAATAAATAGGCACAGACCAGATCTGAGTGATAGACTGGGCAGGAAGCCCAGATCTGAGCCACTCTCCACAGCAGGCTAGGGGCAGCTGACCCTAACTGTGAACAAATCGACCAGCCTGCAAAGACAGCTAGAAATCACAGCTGGAAGGACATTGGACTTAAAGGAAAAGTCTCTGAGTGTGCTTGGTTGGTTCTGTTAGTTTACTGATTTTATTCTATTCCTTTGGTTTTGTTCTTTTTTTAAAAAAAATTATTTCTCTGTAAACCCCATCTTTGTATGAGGAATAGCACACCAGTAAGGAAATGGTTAGCTTGTATGCTAGCATCATTTTATGTTTTAGATTTTTCATATGGTTGGAGGTTAGTTTGTAGTCGTGGATATTGTTTTTCTTTTTGTTTCAGTCTTTGTGTCTCTTTTCATTTGTTAGTTGGTACCCTTGTCTATTTTCCCTCTCACTTCTCTCTCTCTCCACCCCTCTCTTCCTCCCACTGCCTGCTCCATTCTCTTCCCTCTGTTCACCTCATTTTGCTTTCAGGGAGTAAACCTACAACCCCACTGCATGGACAGATTCTAAGGCAGTGGGAAGTGGGTTTCAGATTATCCATACACCTGTCGACGGATGCTGGAATCTGCAGATAGATTTTTGAATCACAGTTCCCCCCTTAATTACATCTCAAAACTGCAAAAAGGACAGCCCCCAAACCTACAGTCCAACTTCAGAATTGAACAAAGCAAGAGGATATACATAAGGAAGAATGGAAGACTGAACAAACAGATGTAAAAGCAACCCTTCCACCTCTGAATGACGGAATTAAAGAAGACAGGGAAGGGGAGGGAAGGAAAAAGTAGGGAGGAAAAATCTGCACAAATGAAGAAAATCCAAAAGAAGAATATAGGTCTCACACAGACCCCTGGGAGGTCATACACAGAGAAAACAGACTTAGGAACACAAACAATGAAGAACCCCCAGAATGACTGGTCACATGCAACAAACCCAGACATCAAGACATTAATAGAGAGAATTTTAAAAATTGAGGAGAGACAAGTAGAAAATAGGAAGAAGCTGATGACAGAAATAACAACAGTAAAGAGTACTGTGGTGGAAATAAATAACAAACTAATAAGCATGGAAAGCAGAATTAGCCACACAGAAGAAAGAATCTCAGAGCTTGAAAACCAAAATAAAGAACTAACCCAAACTGTCAAAAACATAGAAAAGAAACTTAAAAAGACAGAACATAGCCTTCAAGAGATGAATGATTACTTCAGGAGACTGTATCTAAGAGTAATTGGCCTACCTGAGGTAGAGAGACAGAGACAGAGACCACACTGGAACAAACATTTCATGAAATCATTCAAGAAAACTTATCTCATCTCATCAGTGATGCAAAAATTCAAGCACAAGAGATTCAGAAAATCCCTGAAAGCCAACAAATGAGAAGACCAACTTCCAGACACATAATCATTTTCCTAAACAAAGTAGGTATAAAAGAAAAAATCCTAAAGGCAGCAAGAGAAAAAGGTCAGACTACCTACCAGGGAAGACCAATTAGAATAGCAGCCGATTTATCTACAGAAACCCTCCAGGCTAGGAGAGCTTGGAGCCCTATATTCAAAGTTCTAAAAGATAAACAATTTCAACTGAGAATAACCTACCCAGCCAAGCCAAGCTTCATCAGTGAGGGAGAATTGAAATCATTCCCAGATATCCAATCCCTAAGAACCTACACTGTCACCAGACCACCTCTACAAGAAACACTTAAGAAAGTATTGAACACAGAAGAAAAGGAAAACAGAACAACAATGTTCTTCATGAGAGTACAGGAAAAAGATTAAAAACACACATTCTCCAACCAAAAGAAAGACAACAAACAAACAGGAACAGCAACAACAACTCTGTAAAAACCTTATGATAAGGATCAACACTCACATTTCAATAATTAGCCTGAATGTGAATGGACTAAATGCACCACTGAAAAGATATAGAATGGCAAAATGGATAAAATATCACCAGGCAACAATATATTGCCTTCAAGAGACTCACCTCACCAGAAAGGACACTCATGAACTCAAAGTAAGAGGATGAGAAACAAATTTTCAGGCGAACAGAACACAAAAGAAAGGAGGAGTCATGATCTTAATCTCAGACAAAATGCCCTTTAAGCTAAAAAAGATATAGAAGGCCACTACATAAGGATAAAAGATTCACTCCATCAACAAGAAGTATTCATCATAAACATATATGCACCCAACATATGAGCGCCAACTTTCATAAAGCAGCTTCCAGGTAGACTCAAAAAAGATATTGACTCTAACACTATCATAGCTGCGGACTTTAATACCCCGCTCACAACCCTAGACAGATCATCAGGACACAAAATCGGCAATGAGATCTGGAAACTCAATGTAACTCTTGATCAAATGGACTTAATTGATACCTACAGAACACTCCACTCAATTACCACAGAATATACATTCTACTCATCACTGCATGGAACATACTCTAAGATCTACCACATAATTGGCCATAAATCAAGCATAAACAAATTCCAAAAGATCGAAATTTTGCCATGCAACTTCTCGGACCACAGTGGAATAAAAAATAAACATCAACACCAACAAGATTCCCCCAAAACCCACTAAGACATGGACACTAAACAGCATGATGCTAAACAACTCCTGGGTCAATGATGAAATCAAAACAGAGATTAAAAGATACCTGGAAACAAATGAAAATGATGAAACATCTTACCAAAATCTCTGGGATGCCATGAAATCAGTAGCAAGAGGGGAATTCATATCTCTACAAAAGCACATGAAGAAAATGGAAGGATCACAAATTAACAGCCTAACAAGTCACCTAAGGAAACTGGAAAAGCAAGACCACCGAAATCCTAACTTCTGCAGAAGAATCCAGATCACCAAAATAAAAGCCCAAATCTGGAACATAGAAGACAAAAAGATAATACAAAAAAATCAATGAAACAAAAAGCTGGTTCTTTGAAAGGATAAACAAGATCGATGGTCCCTTAGCTAGACTGACCAAGAAAAAGAAAGAAAAAGCCCAAATAAACACAATCAGAAACACAAAAGATGAAGTCACATCTGATCCTGAAGAAATAAAAAAGATCATTAGAGACTACTATGTACACTTGTATGGAAAAAAACTTGAAAACCTTAAGGAAATGGAGGACTTTCTGACATCACACAACCTGCCTAGGTTGAAACAAGAAGAAATTGAGACCCTAAAAGATCTATAACAATCAAGGAAATTGACTATGTAATAAGAAAACTATCTACAAAAATAAAAAAGCCCTGGACCAGAAGGCTTTCCAGCAGAATCCAATAAGACTTTTAAGGAGGAGCTGATACCAATCCTACTGAAAGTATTCCAGGCAATTGAGAAGACAGAACTCTCCCTAGATCATTTTATGAAGCTAACATCACATTGATATACAAGCCAGGTAAAGACCCAACAAAGAAAGAGAGCTACAGGCCAATATCTTTGATGAACATAGATGCTAAAATTCTCAACAAGATCCTAGCAAACTGGATTCAACAACACATCTCAAAAATCATCCATCATGACCAAGTAGGC